>JBAMJR010000190.1:677500-712500 GCA_038501785.1 Myoxocephalus aenaeus
CCTGCAGAGGCCCTGCAGAGGTTTAGCATGGTTTGGCTGCTGAGAGCAGTTAGCTTAGCTTAGTTAAGCTAATTTAGCATGGTTTGGCTACTGAAGGCAGTTAGCTTAGCTTAGTTAAGCTAATTTAGCATGGTTTGGCTACTGAAGGCAGTTAGCTTAGCTTAGTTAAGCTAATTTAGCATGGTTTGGCTGCTGAGAGCAGTTAGCTTAGCTTAGTTAAGCTAACTTAGCACTAAAAGACAGAAGCAGATTTGTTTGAGAGGTCTTGCTCCTGGAAGAAGACGGACAACAACTTGTACATGTCTTTTTTTTGTGGATTTCTTTTTATACTGAATATTATATTTAGGTATTTTTACAGCTGACGAGAAATAAATCCCTTGGAAATAAAACGAGACGAAGACGGAGACGATTACGAGACAAAGACGAAAACATGACAAAGACGAGGTGTAAAGAAACTCTCAAAGTGGCATTTTAATGTTTCCATTGAGACGAGACAGTAGCCATTTGGTCCTCCATTAATATACATATATATTAATACCCACAATGCCTTTCAGGATATCAGGAAGGCGGGTGCTCTCTGCGCTGGCCGGCGGCTCGATGCCGCCAGCAGCTGTATTTGTTTAGAGAGAACCAGCTGTTGGCCCACGAGCCAAAAACTTGTAATTGCTGCAGAATAAATGATATACACACACACACACACACACACACACCCACACACACACACACACACACACACACACACACACACACACACACACACACACACAAATAAAACTATAATAATTGATAAATGTTAGCTTTTGGATAATGAGCTGAACTCCAAGATGAGCTCAAGGATTGTTAATTGACAGCGCAGTCGGCTTGTTACACACACACACACACACACACACACACACACACACACACACACACACACACACACACACACACACACACACACACACACACACACACACTCATCAAATAAATTGGCCGTTGCTTCCGTTGAGCTGCAGGTTGTTTGTGCGAGAGCTTTCCTTTAAGAGCAGTTTATTAGCTAAAGTCTAAAGTTGGAGATAATCTGTGTTTGCAGGCGAGCTGAGGCGTGAGGAGTTTATCTGCAGGGAGGAGGGACGCCATGAGGTACAGCCAGACGTGCACTTATGTTTAATTAACGCAGAGTTCAAGAACCGCTGGCTTCATCCGTTACAGAGACGCAGACGGAAGCTCCTCTAATTGGGAACGAGGAGGAGGGAAACAATGGAGCTGCTTTCAGGTCAACGTGTTTCAGAGAAACATCCCCAATCTTCTCTCTGGTGCCGCGTGATTAACTTTGTCACAGCTTCCTTCTCTGTTTTCAGATAATGAGTTTAGAGTTGAAGCTATACTTCCTGTATTTTTAATTTATGCCTTATGATAATAAGGTGTTTCCACAAAGTATTATTGCTGGAATTGACTCGCTCCTGTTCCTCCTCTTCCTCCTCTTCCTCCTTTGGCTGATGTCAACTACTTAGTCCACTCTAAAGGTATTCACACATTTGGGATTTTTTTCTTTCATGCCATTAATTCCCATTAAGCTGTTGCTTATAGTTTAACACATAACTGTAAAAAAAAGTAAGAAACGTCCATTTTTCTGAGCCTTCGTACCACGAAGAAATGCATCGACCAATCACGTCGTGAGGAACGTTCAAAATATACGTTTAGAGTCCAACGACTTTAATAAATGTCCCCAATGTGGGACGAATAAGGGATTCATTGATATTATTATTATTTCTCTTTTCATCCTCGGCAAAGGCGGCGCGGACCAGACCCGCTTCTTCCTGTTTTACCCGCCACAATAAAAGCTCGGTGAGAATAGTTCCAGAACTTTTTCTCATGGAAAAATTCAACATAAATTGCCGTGCAGCGGCCAATAGGAAGCCGGAGAATACCTGCAGCCAGTCGGTGAGCAGAGTCCTCTGACCTCAAACCCAGCAACACGCCGCCCTGCTGCAGGAACGTGTGATTAATATCATATTAAATATAATAATCACACGGCTCATACTGGGACTGAACCGACTTGTTTACTGCACAACAACATGGAAAGATGTGCTGCTAGATTATCTTTAAGAACGCTTTGAAAAGAAATAAATCCTTTCTCCTGCAGTTCTTTTGCAGCGATGATAAAACAATATCAGTATTCAGCCGGTCCCAGAGGTCAGCTGCTGAGGAAATCTAAAATGATAGCCTCAAATGAAAAAGATAGGTCAGTCCCTTTTAGACGAATTCTGATAAAAATGTATGTTACCCAAAGAAATTGGAGATTAAGTGAAGACGTGAGGCCCCCGCGCGGCCCCTTGTTTTAACTTGTCATCTCTGATTTACTCTCGCAGATGGAATATTAAGTACGTTCTTTTAAACACAAGAGGGGGAGAAGAAGAAAAAAAACAGTATAGAGAACGGGAATTAATCCGCTCGGCTTTATTTTGATAATGTTTGAGAGCAACGGCTGCCCAAATCCATCAGCGGAGCTGTTCCACTTTCCCTTCCACAGACGAGCCAATTCTTAATCCCAATTCATCTAATTGTACCTCAGAGTGCTAATAAATATTGTTATGAATTATTCAGGCTGTGAGTGGGCTGATGACACAGAAACGGATGCAGTGAGCAGAATTCAAAGCACTTCAAATGGGAAATTGGAAAGTGCACTAAATTCTCTCTCCGAATTTGAATTAATGAAAGTTGCATGGAGAGTGAATAGTGCGGGGACCCCCCCCCCCCACACACACACACACACACACACACACACACACACACACCCTGTGATTACTGCACTAATGGGTACGTTAGTGCAACTGTCCAAGGCAAACATCCTGCGGGTTCATGGAGCGCCAGCTGATTTAAAAAAAGGTAAAGTGCCATTAAAACATCTCGCTGTCAATGATGATGAACGCCTCTGTATTAATACGCCGATTACACGTGAAAGTTTGTGCTCGTCGCTTGAACTCGTCGCTCCACCCGGGTGCTTATGTCGCGGGGAAAAAATGCTCAATGATCTTTTTTTCCCGCCGCACCTGACAGCTTCCGAACGCGTTCATCTTCTGCGTGTTTTCAAATGTCATCCATGTTCTGCACAGCTGAGTTTTTTCTTTTATTCTCTTCTTACAACTTGCTTCATGGCCGCGGGTCCACAGGGAGCGACCGGGGATTAGGCTCCGTGGCGGCGTTGTGCCGAGCTCGTCTCGTACGCGGCGCTACTGAGCTCCGCTAATGGCCCCCGGCTCAGACCGGGGCCTCATTAAAGGCAAACTGACACCAGGAATCGGGGCCCCGCTCGCAGGAGGCGTGATTAGATTCAAAGTTCAGACGAGCCCTCGCTCGGTGTAATTTGCGGGGCTCTCCGGTGAAACGCAAACAAACAAAATGCACTTTAGGAAACAGCCGCCCTTAATTAGCCGGGGCGTTGGGTGAGCAACACCGGCGCCGCGGCCTCGGGGCTGGAAGTAGCTGCTGGAAGAAGGGAGGGGACGAGGGACGGAGGGATTATTCACTGTGCGCTGGTGTTTGTACGAGCGTTAGTTTTCCGGCGGCGGGGAGGTCATTGAAAGCAGCAGCTCGGGGTCCAAGCCGCTGATTCGAGGCTGGAATTAAAATGTTCCACAGCTGTTTGGCTGGCCGCTTCACCCTGACTAATGAGCGCTGGAAGCGGATGAATATCTCGCCAGTCGGTGACATCCTCACTCCGGACCAGTCGTCTGGATCAAAGTCTGTTTTTTAAATATAATAATAATATAATAAAAACCACCTGCTGTCCCCGTACCGGCAGCTGGAAGCACGCTTTAGACTATTAATAATATACAGTAAAAGTCGGGTTACGAGCCGCTACTACCTTCGGTCAGTGTCCCCGTTAGCTCCCCGCTCCTGCCAGCGCTCCGTTACTTCCCCGGTAACTTCCCCACTAACTTCCCCGCTAACTTCCCCGCTAACTTCCGCTAGCTCCCTGAAAACCACCGAAGGTAGCGGGACCAGCTCCGGCTCGACACCCGACTTGGGCAGAGGGGACGCGGGCAGTAGCAGCAGCAGCAGCAGCAGCAGCGCTAGCTAGCACCAGCGCAAGCTAGCGCTGCTCCTAGCTTGCTACAGCGGGGACACTGACCGGAGGTTTGTAACCCGACAATCTCTACTGACCTAAAACAGACGAGCATAAACATAACCATAAACACACAGATCATGCTTTAGTTGTTTAAGTACATTCACTTCTATATTCTTTGTGATTTTGGAGTTTTAATCGTTACAAAAGTGTAATTATGTGAACAAAAGGCATAATTCAGACGCCATCACATTTAAACTGTATGAAGATATGTTTTAGGAGATGAAGTCGCTTCATGACGAGGAAGATCTGCTAAGAAAAAGGCTGTTTTTGGCATATTTACATTTTTCCATGTGCAGAATCAGATAGGTTCAGGATCTGAGGAGCACGATCAAACGATGCTCGTGGGTCGTGTCTGCAGGAAGTCCTGCGATGCCGACTGGGATGTGTGGAACGTAAACATCGTGAGAAACAAACAAACAAACAAGCAAACCAGAAAGAAAACAACCTTGAAGCCTGTCGGCTGCAGAAGTCAAACGATCGTCCAATGAGCTGCCAGCGTGCGATTGGACCGGTCCTCCATGTTGTGATCCAGCTTCACGGTGACTGATGAAGGGATGTAAACTCCCTCGGTCATCTCCATGTCTGTGTGCAGCATCTGTACTTATTCAACACTTTTTGATAAAGTGAGGTAATATTTATATTTCCTCTGCTGGGAGCAGCGTCAGTAAACATTATTATAGACGCAGCACGATAGCTAATCTGATGGATGGATCGTGCATGAGTTATGGTGACACGTGAATGATGGATCGTGTTAATATCTCCTCTCCCTTCTAAGAAACACAGCGGCACTCCCACACTTATGTTCCTTCCACCAGTTAACTTCCATTTATCATCACATTTGTCAAAATATGTTCACTGGATGTGTTTTTTCTCAACTTCTTTTCTCACTTTCCTCGCTCCATAAAGTTCCTCCAGTGATGATTTGCAGCCGTTAGGTAATCAGATTTAAGCAAAACAATAAAATAATCTTCAAACCTTTAACGTTCAAGCTTTAAAATTGTCCTTTTAGGCCAGCTGTCAGTGGACAGGGAGTGTGTGTGTGTGTGTGTGTGTGTGTGTGTGTGTGTGTGTCGGCGATCTGGACGCACAAAGCCGGCGGTGCATTTTACCGGCCGACAGACACACAACGTGAAACTCATCAACATATATATATAATATCTCAAGCTTCATTCATTCGGTTTGTTTTTATGTTTGATCTCTGTGGACGGATCTTCTGAGAAACCATATTTAATAAAAACATTGAAGCATGCAATCCTTTATATGCACTTCAATACATATCACTTCAATATACACATGTAAATCAACATTTTAATGCTGCGTAGCTTCTTTCTTTGACACGTCTTTTCATCGTTAAGTCCAAAAGTCAACATTTATTGGAAAAAAAATGTTTTTATTTCATACAATATTCTCCTTTGTTGCTGTTTAGTTTTTCCAAATGCAACATTCTCACCGGCCTCAGTAGAGAAAAGTGCAATAAAAGTTGGTATTAAGCACAAAATCAAGGGGATTCCAGTCACGACATTGGGCAACAATAATGAAAGAGGGGTAATAATATACTTATGTTACTATGGAAAAGCATTTCACCCAAAATATTCCTAGTGTGTCTTTTTAAATGTATTTACCCCCCAACAAACTGTATAATATATAGTATAGGACTAAATTGTTTACGTAAAAACACCGTATCCCCCTTTAATCTATACGGGTTCAAACACGGAAGACAAAACAAGCTCCTTTCATTTAGAATATTACCTCCTAAACAGCATCGTAGCTCTGCTCCCCTGATGACACGTTCAAAGTTTCGGCAACGGGAGAAAGCAACGGGAGAAAGCAACGGGAGAAAGCAACGGGAGAAAGCAACAGGCAATTCAGCAGCAAGGAGAGCGACTCTGAGGTCGATGTTGTCGTGGAGGATGTTGTGCTTTTCCACGAAAGAGGAAAGAATATAAACCGTGAAACTGCGATGATGGCCATAAGGACATTGCATTATTACATCAGGATGAAATCCAGTGGTTATGAAAACACCAGCAGCATTGGTCCAGTTTCTGAATGAAGCACACATGGATGGAATACTGCGAGGCAGAAGTGAGTTGGACATGGACACGGTGGCGATGCTCTTGATTCTTTACACAGAACATCGTCTTGTTTCTGCAGGAAACAGCAGCTGACCGCATGTAAACAACAACATTACGTAATTCATGAGTCTTTTCCCCAAAAAGAAAGCCTCTCCTGGGCCGTCGCTCCGCGATGAACCGGCAGCAGCAGAGTGAACTTCATGCATCTCAGAGATCACCGCGGCCTCCGCTGTTGCCAGGCAACACAATATGAAGACTGCGGCGCGTGTGAATTTAATCCTTTTGATTTATAATTCTTTCCAGAAAAACGACTAAATATAAATCCGTCAGGACGGGAACCCAAAAAGGAGGATTTTTTTTAAAAATATTAGGTTCTGGGTCCCTGTTTGTATTTGTAAAGTTTTTTTTTTAAAGAATATAATTATTGGCATTCTGACATCATATCCAGTGAAGATGCAGAGTCGCTCATATCCAGCGTCGCTCGAGGAATAAAATAAATACCCAAAAAAGAAAAACTAGCAGAAAAACGACACACAAGTCAGAACCGTTTCCTCTTCCCTTCAGATTCAAGTCAAGCTCACCTGTGTGTGTGTGTGTGTGTGTGTGTGTGTGTGTGTGTGTGTGTGTGAGGGATGGGGTCACAGCGAGTAACTGTGAAGATAGGGCATCATTTCCAATGCGAGTCAGCAGGCCCACACTGAACTCCCGGTCCATAAGGCCAGCGGTGCCGCGTGCCGCGTCCCGTGTGCCGCGTGCCGCGTCCCGTGTGCCGCGTGCCGCGTGCCGCGTGCCGCGTCCCGTGTACCGTGTGCCGCGTGCCGCGTGCCGCGTGCCGCGTGAGCTGTGGTCGCTTCCGCGCCGCTCTTCCCCCGGTACGCATCCACTCTGCCCTCTAACCACCGGCCCAGCGAGCAAACAGGCCTCACAGTGAAGTTACACAACACCGGCACGCGGTGTATTTGCACACGGGGCGCTCTGTTTACAGTGGACATGTACAGTATACAAATATATATTAACACACACGCACACGGCACCTCATAGAGCGTGTTAGGACACACACACACACACACACACACACACACACACAGGCAGCTCAGTAGGAGGACGGGCTCCTTCCTGTCGCTGTGCGGTGGATCCGGGCCTCGTTGCGGCACAAAGGGCCTCCTACGTTCCCGCAGGCCGACGCCCACAGGCCGGTTCCCTCCCACCAGGAAGCCCGTCATGAGTCACAGGTTTTTCCCCACAGTGTCAGCGGCTGCCGGAGCTAAAGCGGCTAATGGAGGACGCGGAGGTCACTGTCATCTCTTTCTCTCTGTCAGACTCCTGCTTCACTCCCACGGTGCAGTTTGGTATTCTTCTGGCAGAGAGCAGCCTCACTTTCCTTCTGCTCGGCTTCCTCAGAAGCAATTCCTTTTTCTACCTGCAAAATAATCCACTGGCACAAAAAAAAGAGAAACTCTCTGACAGGAATGCTCTACAGGCAGGAGAGAAAGAACTCAGTAGTTGAGGTAAACTTTAATGTGAGCCTAATAACCACTTTCCCTGAGAGCATTTCACTCAGGGAACTTCAGTGCTAACAGATATGAAGCTGCTTCATTATAACTTCTCTTTCTCTACATTTATATCTGGCTAAAAGAGGTTTTTGGATGATTTTTCTTCCTCAACTAATGAGATTGATTCTGACCTCTGAACTCCGTCGGCCTTTTTCTGAGACTCCGGTCTGGTGTTTTGCTCGGGGGCCTTTTTCACACGTCGGAAGAAGCAAAAGAACAAAATGACGACGGCTGTTCCTCCGCTTCAAAGCCCCAAGAATGACATTCGACACGTCGCTAAATAATATGAGATGACGTGCGTGAACTTTCCAAAACAAGTTTAGAAAGTGCGTGTAGTCTCGGCCCCTCGGCTTTGTAAAAATACAAATAAATAAAAGGTAATTAATACAGTTCCGCATTCTCCCCCATGCATTTGCATTAATTGTCCGCGTAACGAGACAGGCGGCTGTTAGGTTTGAGGAATGAACCGGGCCCGCCTCCACGTGAGCGCCGGGGCCTCCGGGGGCCGCGAGGCGACTCCGGGACGTCGCGGTGAGTCCGGACAGAATCGATAGACATCGGCTTGTGATTGATGGCGCCGTGCGGGTCGCGATGGAGTCAGATGCACATTAACGTCTTCTTCAACAAACATGCAAAAACACAAACGAGGCTCTCGGGGGAGGGGAACTGTCGTCTAGTTTTTTTACGCGTCGTGCTTGATTGGGCTCCGTGCCGTCGTCCTCGTGGCTCTGGGGCCTCCGGGCCGACTTCATCAGGATATACAGAGATAGCGGGCCGGCCTCATTACGGCGGTTTCCTTCAGAAGAAGCAGCGAGCAGATATTTGTAGTCGAGATAAATAACAAACACGTGCATTGTAATGTAGGACGGCGTGCTGTGTGTGTATATAAATATATATATATGTATATATATATATGCCGTATACGTGGTGTAGGAGCCTCGGGCGATGCGGCGTGCACCGTATACATGCACAGGCCTCCGGGTCGGCGGAGAGGAAGAGGAAGAAAATGAAGAGAAAGAAAAGTAAGGAAATGCAGGAAAAGGCATCGGCGCTGCTCGGCGGTGAGCCGGCGGGAGAGAGGGAGGAGATCTATAAATATTTTCCGTGCATTGTGTCAGAAGCGGTGTAATTGCAGCCCGTTAAATCAGCGGGGCGTCCGGCGCTGCCGGCGCTGATGAAGCACCGCTCCTCCTGCCGTCACCGCGGGGTCAGCGCCGGGTGATTTAAGGGCCGGTGGCGCCGGTTAATAGTTAATGAGAGCGAGTCGGTCGGGGGCTTCCGGAGGGCCGGCCGGCTCGGGGGCCGCGGCGGAGAGGTCTGAGCGCTTTGTTAAATAAAGATGGCCGACCCGTCATCCTCGTCATCCTCGTGCACACAACGGGAAACAAACACGACGGACTCGCACCCTCGTGTTTCCCGCCTCTTCTCCACAGAGACAGACTTACAGCCGTCCCTTCCTTTCATCATCTCTCCGTTCTTCAGCTCTCGAGTCATAACTCAGGGTCTCAGGATAAACTAAACGGACGCTTTACCTTCGTGGTGACCCGCCATTCATAACCGCAGGGGAGTGATAGGCGAGACAGAATCAAGAGAGAGGAAGAGGCGCCTGCAGGTGCTTTGCATGATGGGTAAAGCGGCTTCTCCCTCTGGTTCAGAAGCTCGTTGGTTCTTTGCGCTGGCCATGTGGCCCGAGTGCTTCCCAGAGGAGGACGCAACCCGTCCGGCGCCTCGCTCTTCACGGTGTGTGTGTGTGTGTGTGTGTGTGTGTGTGTGTGTGTGTGTGTGTGTGTGTGTGTGTGTGTGTGTGCCTCTCTCTGGCTGTGAGAGGAAGAAGACAGAGATTGGGTGAGAGCTGCAGAGAGACTCTCCAGGGTTTAGAGAGAATGCTCATTAAGGCTCCTATAGCAGAGCGGCTCATTCCTCACAGTCCCAGCGGTCCTCTCTCTCTCTCTCTCTCTCTCTCTCTCTCTCTCTCTCCATTTCTGTCTCTTCTTCCCTCTCTCTCTCTCTTCTTCCCTCTCTCTCTCCTCCGCCTGCCATTCACATGTGTTGACGTGAGGCTCTGCATGTCGGCAAAATTTGAAAACATGGCGAAGGCGACCCGGCTGAAATAGAACCTGAAGCGTGTGGTTGTGTTCACCTGTGAGAGCTCTACAGGTGTGCATGTTCACCTGTGTGAGCTCTACAGGTGTGCATGTTCACCTGTGTGAGCTCTACATGTGTGCATGTTCACCTGTAGAGCTCTACATGTGTGCATGTTCACCTGTGTGAGCTCTACATGTGTGCATGTTCACCTGTGAGAGCTCTACATGTGTGCATGTTCACCTGTAGAGCTCTACATGTGTGCATGTTCACCTGTGTGAGCTCTACATGTGTGCATGTTCACCTGTGAGAGCTCTACATGTGTGCATGTTCACCTGTGTGAGCTCTACATGTGTGCATGTTCACCTGTAGAGCTCTACATGTGTGCATGTTCACCTGTGTGAGCTCTACATGTGTGCATGTTCACCTGTGAGAGCTCTACAGGTGTGCATGTTCACCTGTGAGAGCTCTACATGTGTGCATGTTCACCTGTGTGAGCTCTACATGTGTGTCTAAAGTTTAGGAGACAGTTTTACGTTGAACTCTTCTTCTCTTCTTCTGAGCGCTCGTCTCTCTTCTGCCTCATTTCCTGGTTTGAAGTTAACGAGGTTCCTGTGTTATTGCAGAAGTTTCTCGTGCAGCAGCTTTAAGTGTTGTTTTATCTTTTTTATTATTATTTTATTAAGAAATCCCCCGAAGAGAGCAGAAACTATCGGATACAGATAACACCTCCATGCTGCAGAGATTAGTCCGTCTGGAAACACAAAGTACTTCACCTGAAGAGCGTATTACTTCATCATGAACACAGAAGTGTGTTCATGTCATGCAGCAGGACATGCTGAGTATTTATTCTGCATTATTATTATTATTATAATAAGAGACACGTCACTAAGAACAGTGGGGCCACGCTGACATTTGTTTTCATGTCACCGCATGTATTGTATAATTATGTTGAATATATTATCTAGACTGTTGAAACACAGACGAGTGTTGTTGTTAGAATGAACTCATGAAAGTCACAGCAAGTTGTATCTTTGAATATCAATGTGTGTGACGGCAAGAATTTATTGTGAAATTTCAAGCACACGTGTGTGTGTGTGTGTGTGTGTGTGTGTGTGTGTGTGTGTGTGTCAGCTGTTTAACAGCAGGGCGCGTCGGGAGCGTTATCCCCCTCCACCCCTGCCTCTGTATAACGGTACACCTGTGCATCCCAGCAGCTACAAAGCCACACACACACACACACACACACACACACACACACACACATAATTGTTTTCATAAACAATACTCTTAAAGCTCATTAAAAAAAACTCCTTGTTTTATCAAACTTTTCTGTCTTGCCCAATCCGACACAAGACGTACGCTTCAAACTACGGCGCTCTACTTTTGGTCGTGTCTTTTCAAAATAAATGTACATTTTCACAGGAGACGTACGGTTTCTGCTTCTTAACATGCAGAGTGTCTTTAGCTGTAGCTTACACACCAAAACCACTTGGTTAGCTTCAGGGGACCAAAGTCCAAATAAATTACATTTTTGTCGTTGCTTTTTGAAAATATTGAGCGAGACTTTGAGAAACATTCTGCACGGATTGTAAAAAGCATTCCTGAACCAACAAGCTTCGATCCATAATGCAGGTTTGATGCAGAATTTCTCCAATTGTTCACCGGGTGACACTTTTTATTCACGCATTCCTGTTTGCTTTAGAAAAACACGGCCAAAGAATTCCACATAAATGCCACGTTCATCGTGTTTCGGCCTCGCTGCTGAATTAGTTCCTCACATGTCCAGCAGTTACTTAACAATGCATTCTTGTCCGAGGCCTTGGCATAAGCGGCTCTAAAGAGCATTCCTCTGTCAACATAGGGTGACCAGATTTGAGTTTGTGAAAAAGAGGACACTTCGTTCCGGGGGGGAGGAGGAGGAGGAGGAGGTTCATCTAACCCTAGGTCATCTTGTGAGGTTCTTGTGAGTTCATGTTGTTGTGAAAGGGATTCTAGTGGCGCTGCGGTAGCTTCATCACACTGGAGGTGGGATGGAAATCCTATATAAATATAAATATATACCGTAAAAGTCGGATTACACGCCGCTCCTACCTCCGGTCAGTGTCCCCGCTGTAGCAAGCTAGCAGCGCTAGCTAGCGCTGCTGCTACCGGCCGCTCCTGCTACTCCCCACTGCTGCTGCTGCTGCTAGCTCCCTGCTGCTGCTGCTAGCTAGCGCTGCTGCTACTGCCCGCGTCCCCCAGCTGGCTACAGCGGGGAGCTAACGGGGACACTGACCGGAGGTAGTAGCGGCTCGTAACCCGACTTTTACGGTATATATATATTCAGTATGTTTCCCATGGTCCCCGCTTCCTGTCCTCCATAAACAAAATCCGCTGCTTGATCTTTTGAAAACTCCCCGTTTGTCCTTTGGAGCCAAGGTCGCGTGTCTCAGATCCGTCAACAAGCTTCTGAAGTCTTGAAGACGAGGAGACGGAGCTCGTCTTTAAATGAAGGAGGGGATGAAGCGTGTTGATGAGCGAGGCGCCCGGCAGGCCGGGGGCTCGATACCTGCACGGGTCGCCCGGAGGGAGCTGGGTCGCTGCCCGGAGAAATTGACTTGAAAAAAAAAAAAGAAAGAAAAGATGAATCTCTCTTTCTGTCGTTTTTCTTCTTCACCGTCTTTTAAACTTTTGTGGAGTTTAAAAAAAAGGAAACCTGGGAGGATGAAGGACTCTTCTTCACTGGAGACTAACGATGCGGCTCAGTGGGAGAGGAGGAGACTTTGAGGAAGACTTTGATGATGAAGGTCTGACAGAAGAAAGCTCTCATGCTACTTAGTTATGTGCATCACTACGGTAACCCGTTGTTATTTCGCCTTTTGACACAAGAAGTTCAAAACCCGGTGCGAGTCAAGGTCACTCATCTCGCCTCCTCGTCTCGCTTCCTCGTCTCGCTTCCTCGTCTTGCCTCCTCTTCTCACCTCCTCGTCTCGCCTCCTTGTCTCGTTTCCTCCTCTCATTCCCGGCTCTTCCTCTCGTTACTTCGTCTCGCCTCCTCTCACCTCCTGGTCTCACCTCCTCTCACCTCCTCGTCTCACCTCCTCCTCTCACCTCCTGGTCTCTCCTGCTGGTCTCTCCTCCTGGTCTCACCTCCTGGTCTCACCTCCTGGTCTCACCTCCTTGTCTCTCCTCCTCGTCTCTCCTCCTCCTCTCACCTCCTTGTCTCTCCTCCTTGTCTCACCTCCTGGTCTCTCCTGCTGGTCTCTCCTCCTGGTCTCACCTCCTGGTCTCACCTCCTGGTCTCACCTCCTGGTCTCACCTCCTTGTCTCTCCTCCTCGTCTCTCCTCCTCCTCTCACCTCCTTGTCTCTCCTCCTTGTCTCACCTCCTGGTCTGTCTGGCTCCCTCCATCAGGACTCTTAGTCGTGTCCGTTAGTTAAAGTCCTCCTCTCTTCAGGAGAACCTCCATCTCTCCTGCAACACTTTCTGGCTCATCGACACGATTATAAACTAAAGGTCACGCGTGTGGAAATCTCTGCAAAGCTCCGTGTTCTCTGCGTTCTCCTCCTCTCCTTCCTCTCCATTGACTTTGTCTCCAATATAATAATAATAATAACAATAAAGCCTCCGCCGCTTTAAAGCTGTAAACCTTTCTGCAAATTCTCTGCATTATTTACTG
This sequence comes from Myoxocephalus aenaeus, assembly GCA_038501785.1. Classification (NCBI taxonomy): domain Eukaryota; kingdom Metazoa; phylum Chordata; class Actinopteri; order Perciformes; family Cottidae; genus Myoxocephalus; species Myoxocephalus aenaeus. Next base: position 690,979 of record JBAMJR010000190.1, read on the forward strand.
AATTGCCGTTGTGAGTTATCAGAGGGGAGAAGGAGCTCTCTCTCTCTCTCTCTCTCTCTCTCTCTCTCTCTCTCTCTCTCTCTTCCATCCAAGCACAACCTGATGTGACTTGATTTGATTTGAGCGCTGCCACTTGCAGTTTGAATTCGGTAAGCAGGAGTTATTTGCCCAGAGAGACGACGGCCTCACCGGCCTGCAGGTTCTGATGAGTTTACACACAGAACCTAACTTCGCATCACGTGACCACAAAGAGCCGCTGCTCGATGAGCTGCGTGAGATGTAAATGTCCAACACTCATCTGGAGCGGGGCGCCTTCATGTGAGGCACCCCGCTCTGAGCTCCGAGGTACAGGGACGTCCCCTCGGGGCTCCGCCGGATCAGATGGAGATTTGTGCCGCAGCTTCTCGGGGATCTGAGATGCAGAGTGTACACTTATTTTTCCCAGATTCCCGCTGCATTGGTGCTCCATTTCTGCCTGATTGGACCAGCGTCCCCCGTTTACTGCTGCAGGAGATCCAGCCTCTTCTTATCTGAACCCGCGCAGCACGTTTAGTGAGCTAACTATACATGTAGGGAACCACATCCGCTCCTTTCACCGGGTCACTCACACTTCAGGGTCTCTCCCTGGCGGCGCTCCATCCTCTCTTGGCTCGACAGAAAGAAGGAGAACCTGGTAGAAAAGTAAAAAAAAAGAAATAGAATTGAAGAGCAGATGTTTAGCAGCGCGGCAGATGTTCTCACGTCAGCAGCAGAGAGCTGATGTGTGAGCGCACGTCTACCTCTGCATGTGTGTGTGTGTGTGTGTGTGTGTGTGTGTGTGTGTGTGAGCCCCTGAAACCAAGCGGCTCCCCGCCTGTCCCCCTCCAGAGGGTCATTCAGCCGCTCGCCCGGCTTCTAATCCCCGCCTGTCCGGGGGAGATAGAGCGGGCGGCGGCGGCGGCGGCGGACCCGGGGCGCCGCAAACACAATCACCGGCCCCTTTTCACAGACACTTACCGGGGCTTTGCGCTTGTTCAACAAGGCAAAACGCGGCAGGAGGGATCAATTTAACGCCGGGCCGGACTGGAATGGAACGAGGGTAAATAAATAAGCGACGACAGCGAGGACTGCGGCGCCATTTGTGCCTCGGCTGTCCACTTTCTCTCCGCCTCTCCTCCTCCTCCTCCTCCTCCACCTCCTACACCATCCGGTTTCCTGCCTCGGCACCATATGCATGTGTATATATATATATATGTTTATATAGGGTATATATATTTATACACGAGCTGCAGAGAGAGAGCAGCCCCGTCTCCTCCCTCTCATCCGGGAGTGTTATTTTAATAAATCACTCCTGCCATTGCTTGCTACATTAATTCCCCGGGTGTTGCCACTAGCAGCGATCTGCATGAGGCGCTAAATGATGCGGGGATCCCCGGTGAGAGAGCAGAGGCTCCGATCCTCCCTCCGTCTCAGCCTCACCCGGCGCCGGCTCTCTGCAGACATCATAATCAGAGGAGAGCCAAGGCCCCCATCAACGCGCCGCACATACCAATGAGACGCACACGCACACGCGTGTAGCCACGAGGGAAGTCACCTGACGCCGGCTCTGCAGACACCACAGCACCTCGCCTGGCTCCATTACGCCGCCTCGCTCTGGGGCTTCATCACACGATGCGACTCTTTCTCCGCCGCGTGTTTCCTCCGGGGAGAGTTCTTCCTCTTCTGTGTGAATCCAAACACAACAAGTCACGCAGCAGTTTAACCCACATCTCCCTCAACCCGGCGGCGCGGTGTGAGGCGGGTGGCAGAGCGGTAACGGCGTCGATGAGGATATACGTCTCCGCTGGGTCTCCCCACGCGCCGCTACGCCGTTACTTTCCTTTCTCTGAACACCATAACTCCTCAGACGGAGGCGAGGTTCCCATTGGTATGCACAGACGACACCGGCGGATTCACCGCCACCCAGAATGCCGCTGGGAGATCGCACCCTTCCCGCTCCGCAGCAGCAGGGATCCGGCGGCGGCGTGAACACGGCAGCCGGACGGCGAGGGAAACTCAAGGACTGCTGCAAATGCAGTAATCTCTCATGTCTTTCTGCTTTGTGGGGTTTTGGCCCCTTTTTTTCCCCGCGGGGACTCAGAAATGGCCGCGCTGGAAATCCGTCTGGCCGATTGTCGGCGAGCGACCGCCGGAGCGTTGCAGAGCGTTGCAGAGCGTTGCAGGACTATAAACTGCAAACAGAATCTGTTGGACTTCAGAAAAAAGAAGGAACGCAAGAGAAGTCAGAGAGAGGAAAGACACACCTCACAGCCCTGATCAGGGCATGCAGGAGGGGAGATTGCCCCACACTTATCTGCTTATCGCTCAAACATTAAGCCAGTTTATCAATAAATTATTCATTGTCTGTTTGTATCAAATCTTTTGCACAAGTTGAAGCAGCGGCGTCTGCGTGCAGATCAAATCATAAATGGAAGAGCAGCTCTTCTGGAGGGGATTACCGGAGACGAAAAGCAGAACGACGGCAAGCGGGAGGCGATTTGAACGAGAGTAATGACTCGCTGTTGCTATGACACGCGGTGGAAACGCCAGACAGGAAGTAGCGTGCCGTGTTTCATCAACACGCCTCGCGTTGTGAATGAGTGAGGAGTGCATCCCCAAGAGGGTTTCTTTTTGTTTTTTACTTTCTAAGAAGAAGTTCTTGGCAGTTTAATGAAAACATCTCATGGTCATTTCCAGTTTTCATCATCGAGCACACACACACACACACACACACACACACACACACGCACACACACACACACACACGCACTTCCACTCGTCTTACTGGTGCATTACTCTGACCCATTAAAACCGCATCTGTGCATTTTTGACTGAATATGGACACGGAGGGCTGTCTTCATTAATAAGCAGGCATCCACCAAACTAATCTGCCGGTGTTGTGAAGTCTGTCCTTTCCATTAAGTGGGACTCGCATTATCTCCTAATCAAATTAGTCACTTAATTGTGGCCCTCCCTTGATGGATCCCATGAAAAAAAAGAAAGCGGCGCTCTTGCTGGAGGGGGGAAGACGGAACACGGCTGTTTCATTACGATATGAATTTTTTAATAACCAAAGCGTTTGGCTGTCATCTCCTTGCTTTGAACCTTCGGCGGAGGGTGAAGCTGAGGCTGACATGTCATCCCCCTCTCGCAGCGGAGTGTCTGGCTGCCGTGTCGAGGCTAAGTGCCCGAGGCCCCCGGGGGCCGCTACCCGATTGCCCAACAGGGGATTGACCCCTGTCGTCCGCTGATCACTGGTCTGCCTTCTTAATCGCTTCCCGTCTACCTGATCTCCGTCAATCCGTTAGCTCCTTCAGCGCCGCTGTGAAGAGTCGTGACTGAGAGGAGAAGCCTGGAGGTTTTAACCTTCCTCTTGCGTTAGCTTTCTGTTAGCATCTCTTGTGTTAGCTTTCTATTAGCATGTCTTGTGTTAGCTTTCTGTTAGCATCTCTTGCGTTAGCTTTCTGTTAGCATCTCTTGTGTTAGCTTTCTGTTAGCATCTCTTGCGTTAGCTTTGTGTTAGCATTTCTTGTGCTAATAGGTCGGTTTTGACCCATGTCTTAAATCAGCTGTAAAATACACTAAAAACAATTATCTATCATCCAATGTGTTTCTCATCTCTTGGTGACCTTGTTAGGCTTCCTTATCCATGAACATATTGTTTATGTTTTAATATTTTTGGTGTGGGCCTCTGGGCCTTTTCTTTGTCAGGATACCTCCATTTCAATTTAAGAAATGGTGAAATACTGCCAGGAAATGAATGTCACTTTCCTTTTATTTCAGTATCTTTTATTTTACTATATTAACAATAACAATAGTTATTTATTTAATGTTATATATTTACTGCATATATCATTTAATTGCAATCAATTGTCCCCTCCCTCATCGAGCAAAAAAAAGGAAACAAATAATAATAATGTTAAAATGAACCTCAAGAGAATCATATAAATAAATAAAAGGCTGTTGTGTTACCTGACTATTACTGAGGGGTATTAGAACACATCTCTTAAATACATTTGTTTTATTTATTTTTTCATTTTAATATTATTAACTATAGTAACATCTATGGTGTTACTATACCATTTTTTTTCAGCAATAGAACTTTAATACAAACACAAAATGAAAAGTCATAACACAACATATAGATTTGTGAGGTCAAAACAAACAACAACCAATGAAGCAAATCTTATTTTTATGACTGGATCAAATCCGACCCCAACAACACAAAGGTCATCATTTGTCTGTTTTATTTTGTTGAAATAGAGGTTTCTGACAGTCAAAAAACTTTGATGCAATAAACACATTTACGTGGTTCTTTTATGCATTTAAACCCTAAAACGGGTCGGTGCCGACCCTAAAACCGGCGGGTCGGTATAAAGTGCTCAGACAACAGATACGTTAAAGTGACATGAGTGTTTAAGTTAAAATGTGTGTTAAGTGGCATGAGTGTTTAAATATGAGGTGTGCAGAGGAGTGACCGGTAAAGAGAAAGAAAGAAGAGAAAAATTAAAATTAAAATAACTGGGGGTGACAGTCAGTCAGCGGGGGGCCTGAGCCCTGGTGATGAGCCCGACTGTGGTGTGTGGTTGCCGGTGAATGGCGGCACGCGTTGGTCGTTTGTCCCGCTGATGGACTTTTATCCCCCGTGCCCTTTTCAGAGCGTCCAGACGCTAAAGAGCGGCCCGGCCGAGCGTGACCGGTTAACCCAACAGAACAGGAAACGCTTAAGAGTCCGGCGAGAGCCAAACGCCACGGGAGCGACGACAACGAGGCTTCATGCTGGTTTGATGGCTTCATGGGCTGAAATTGGACTCTGTGAGGGCAACCGTGAAATATATATATATATATATATATATATATATATATATATATATATATATATATATTTATATATATATATATATATATATATATATATATATATATATATATATATACAGATCTTGGATGTAGTAAAGTACCAAAACTGTTGTTGTCTTTTCTTGTTCTTGAATGCTGTATTACAGCAAAGTGATGTCACTTTCTGAGATTTGCCTTGACCCACTTAGTCGTTATATCTACATCACAATCTCATTGTGTCAAGTTTGTATTGTCGCAATATTGTTGTTGGGCTGTCAGGCTCTAAATGACCATAATTTACTAAATGAACATCATGCTGTATTGAAGAAGACTTGAAACTAGAGATTGAGACATAAACTCATGTTTACAATGTTTACTGAGGGAATACATCAAGAGAAGTAGAGTCATTTATATAGACTTCTATACAACCAGAGGAGTCACCCCCTGGTGGTCAGGAGAGAGAATGCAGCTTTAACACATGAAGCATATACTTCTATACAACCAGAGGAGTCACCCCCTGGTGGTCAGGAGAGAGAATGCAGCTTTAACACATGAAGCATAGACTTCTATACAACCAGAGGAGTCGCCCCCTGGTGGTCAGGAGAGAGAATGCAGCTTTAACACATGAAGCATAGACTTCTATACAACCAGAGGAGTCACCCCCTGGTGGTCAGGAGAGAGAATGCAGCTTTAACACATGAAGCATAGACTTCTATACAACCAGAGGAGTCGCCCCCTGGTGGTCAATAGAGAGAATGCAGCTTTAACACATGAAGCATAGACTTCTATACAACCAGAGGAGTCGCCCCCTGGTGGTCAGGAGAGAGAATGCAGCTTTAACACATGAAGCATAGACTTCTATACAACCAGAGGAGTCGCCCCCTGGTGGTCAATAGAGAGAATGCAGCTTTAACACATGAAGCATAGACTTCTATACAACCAGAGGAGTCGCCCCCTGGTGGTCAGGAGAGAGAATGCAGCTTTAACACATGAAGCATATACTTCTATACAACTAGAGGAGTCGCCCCCTGGTGGTCAGGAGAGAGAATGCAGCTTTAACACATGAAGCATAGACTTCTATACAACCAGAGGAGTCACCCCCTGGTGGTCAGGAGAGAGAATGCAGCTTTAACACAAGAAGCATAGACTTCTATACAACCAGAGGAGTCGCCCCCTGGTGGTCAGGAGAGAGAATGCAGCTTTAACACATGAAGCATAGACTTCTATACAACCAGAGGAGTCGCCCCCTGGTGGTCAATAGAGAGAATGCAGCTTTAACACATGAAGCATAGACTTCTATACAACCAGAGGAGTCGCCCCCTGGTGGTCAGGAGAGAGAATGCAGCTTTAAGACATGAAGCATAGACTTCTATACAACCAGAGGAGTCGCCCCCTGGTGGTCAGGAGAGAGAATGCAGCTTTAACACATGAAGCATAGACTTCTATACAACCAGAGGAGTCGCCCCCTGGTGGTCAATAGAGAGAATGCATCTTTAAGACACTTCCTCATTGCCTTGATTCAGATCACTGTACCTACCCGGTCCTTTTACCGTATCAGGTGTGTGGTTAGTACCTTGATATTTGATTTTCTGCCTTTATGAACCGGCCGCATCACTTCTGTGTTTTATGGGAATCCTTGAGCTCCAGCGAGGCGGCACAGTCTCTCCCTCCTCCACACGGAGAGTGATTTACAGAGATACGATGAACACAGATGCCGTGACACTGCGGCGCCCGTTCAGAAGGCTGAAAGCCAACGCGATCAAAAACCGCGGCGAAACCGTCAAAGGAGATTTAGACGACGTTGTCACGACGTTGAGGCGAAGGCGCCTGTTCTCCGGCAGATAATCCCCACAAAGAGAGTCCTCCGGTTGCTCCTGCAGCACCTCCGCCTCGCCGTTTGTCACGTCTGTCTCCGGCTTTAATGAGGCCTGCGGATGGCGGCGGCGGCGGCGGCGGCCGGGCCCTCCGTGCACGGCTCGGCCGGGCCCTCCGTCCACGGCTCGGCCGGGCCCTCCGTCCACGGCTCGGCCGGGCCCTCCGTCCACGGCTCGGCCGGGCCCTCCGTCCACGGCTCGGCCGGGCCCTCCGTCCACGGCTCGGCCGGGCCCTCCGTCCACGGCTCGGCCGGGCCCTCCGTCCACGGCTCGGCGTCTCCTCGGAGGACCGCCTCTGCTCTGCGTGGTTAAGATAATGGAGCGCGCTCAGATGTTAATTGAGGGGAGATAAAGTGCAGCGGTGGATTAGAGGCCGAGGTGTTTGACTCGCAGCTCTTTTTTTGGTGATATATGCACTGCTTGATTTCCATAAAGGGAAGGGAGGGAAACACAGCAGCATGCATCAAGGAGCCAGACGGAGAGACGGTTATTAAAAGTTCCTCCTGATTCATTTGTGTTGTTCGCCGCTCGCCTCAAAACACCCAATAACACCCGCAGGATTAATACAGTCGCCGCTGGAGGTGAATGCTGCTGTCAGCCGGGTGCAAGCTGGAGTTTTATTTGGGAGCCTTTTTTTTTGTTTTATTGGTGTGTGGAGGAGGCCGAGAAGTGATCTGACCACCGCGGCCCAAGTGACAGAAGACACATTAATAGTGGCATATGTCTGGAGCGAGAGAGAAACCGAAAGAGAGAGGAAACAGATCCAGAGAGAGAGAGAGAGAGAGAGAGAGAGAGAGGGAGGAGGGCAGGACGGGGAGGAAGAATAAAAAAAGAAGAAGCAGAAAACAGTGCCAGCAGCCTCTATAATTGCCTCAATGCCACTGGGATTGCTTTCATTCAATTGAAGCGTTCTCTTTCTCTGTACATTGGAGGTGGAAAGGGGGAGGGAGGGATGGAGGGAGGGAGAGGGAGGAGAGGGAGGCGTGGGCGAGCGGGAGATCCGACGGTGCCCTCCCTCCTTCGTAACGTACAGCGATGAGGGCGATAGCTCCCCTGTAGTGTGAGAGAGAAAGAGAGAGAGAGAGAGAGAGAGAGAGAGAGAGAGAGAGAGAGAGAGAGAGAGAGAGAGAGAGAGAGAGAGAGAGAGAGAGAGGTGTGGGGCGAGCGAGAGTGAGGTAGCGATAAGGAGGGAGGTGGACCGCAGATCAGACCTGTCAGATGTGATTGCGCACCCAAGTGCAACCCTGTGTGTGTGTGTGTGTGTGTGTGTGTGTTTTATATTTCCCAAAGACAACCTCACCCCTCATAAACAACACACAAGCATCAACACTGCCCAAACACACACACACACACACACACACACACACACACACACACACACACACACACACACACACACACACACACATTCCATCGAGGAATCCTTCATTTCTTTATTTGGGCTCCTGTTGGTGCGTGCATTGGATGCTCTGTTCCCTCCTCCTCCTCCTCCTTCTTCTTCTTCTCCTCCTCCTCCTCGTCCTGCTCTTCTCTCCTCCTCCTCCTCCTCCTCCTCCTCCTCCTCTTCCTCCTCCTCTTTGCCGTTCTCACAGCCTAGTTTTCTTTTTTTTCCCGTTTCCATCTGGTGTGCAGGTTGTATCTGACGGAGGCTCCCGTCCCCGCGCCGCTCCAACACCGCCGCCGCCGTGAGTATTCTCATGCTAATTCCAGCCGTCGGTTTAGTCTCTTTCGCCTCTTTCTCTCTTTCTCTCTTTCTCTCTTTCTCTCTTCCGTTCTTCGACCCTCTTTCATGTTTTCATCCGCCGCGCCACATGCAGCAGGCAGCGCGGGAAACGGGGAGAGAGAGGAAGAGAAGTGGAGACGGAGAGAAGGAACGAGCGAGGATGTACAGAGAGAGGAGACGAGGGCGGGGGAGAGGGGGAGATGAAGAAGGGAACAGGAGGGGAGGAAGAGAGAAGGGGAGAGAGTGGTGCTGCTGGTAGTGGTGCTGATGCTGCTGGTGCTGCTGATGCTGCTGGTGCTACTGGTGCTGATGCTGCTGGTGCTACTGGTGCTACTGGTGCTACTGGTAGTGATGCTCATACTGCTGCTGGTAGAGCGAGCTGCCCGCTCTGCTTTCGGAGGTGTTTCTCTTGGAGGACGCTGGAATTGCCGAAAGCGGTGAAGGGGGCGGGTCTTGGTTTTGTGAGTAGATAGTTGTGCGGCGATGACAGGATGTTGTTGACAAGCACGGAGCGGCTCACAGCTTCCCCTCCGCTGACTAAACTTCTGATTCATCCCTCACTTTCTTTCTTTCTCTTTCTCTTGTGTTTACACACACACACACACACACACACACACACACACACACACACACACACGACAAGGCTCTTATTTTGGTATTTTGGGACTTTTTGGGGGGATTTTTACGTCATATATCTCGTGACGATGTGTCCTCTGTGCAGATGGGATGTCAGGATGCACCGAGCACAACAATGCCTTTGCTTTGTGTGTGTGTGTGTGTGTGTGTGTGTGTGTGTTTTAGTTGGTGTACATTTGTCAGAATTAAACATGTTATTGTCAGAGTGGACTTCGTATGCACAGTTAATGAGTACACGGGATGTGCATATTGTGTATATGTCTATATATATATATATATATATGTATACACACACTATATATACATACGTAGTGTGTGTGTGTGTGTGTGTGTGTGTGTGTGTGTGTGTGTGTGTGTGTGTGTGAGTGTGGAGGTCAGTAAGTCAGTGTCCATTCCCACACGCTGCCCTTTGATCAAAGGGCCACGTTTAATCCGCCTACGGCATGTGTCTGAGCCATATGAAGAGTGGGTGTACGTTGTGTGTGTGTGTGTGTGTGTGTTTGTGTGTGTGTGTGTGTGTGTGTGTGTGGGCTGAGATGGATAGGCCCTGTGCCCTCGCTGCTACGCCGTGGCTAATGGGCACGCAGGTCAGCGGGGATGGACACGCATCCGGCTGTGCGCCGATGTCACCGAGTCCAGAGTCACGAAAAAACACACAAATCTTTTTTAAGAGAGAGGGGGAGAGAAAAAAAAGAAAAAGAAGCATATTGGGCCAACAAAAAAACCCGCTCGCAACACACACTTTGGCAGATTCATTTGGCAGAGTAAAAGGGATTGATCTGAGCGTGGCAATTAGGCAAATTTCAGAACTAAGCATCTGGCGAGGCGCGAACGCTTCGCCTGGCAGAGGATTACCATTTTAGGTCCATTTTGAGACGACGCAGCCCAGAATGTGTTATTTCAGAACGCTCCGGCGGGTCGGGCACGCGCGCAAAAAACACCACCGGAAAAAAAACACACGAAAAATGAGGGACCTGCGTGCAGCGGCGACGTCGTGTACGTTGATTCCAGCGCCGCTCTCTGATTAATGATGATGCGGCGTAACGCGTGTGTTCCTAGTCGCCGACCTCCTCCCCTCCTCCCCCCCCCTCCCCCCCCTCCCTCCCCCGGCATCCCTCAGAATGAATCACCGCCAGTGAAACGACTGGGATGAGAGCAGCCTGCCGATGAGCTTGCTTTTCCAAAGCAGGCTGATATAAATGAGAACCATTCCCCCCAATTACGGAAGATTAGGTTACCCTCCACCAATCTGAATCCTTAAATCCCTTCTGTTTTTACAGCTCTGTCTGCCTGAACGCGGCGCAGACCCGGGCAGAATAGCAATAAAAGAAAGGTAGAAACTTTTAGCAGTGAAGCCAAAGCAGTAAAAATATCCATTGGGGAGACGGCTAGCGCGCAAGATAATGGACACGGAGCGGTGTTGTAATTAACTGAGGCTGTCAGTGAGAAAGAAGAAGGACCAGACGATCACATGCAGGGCCTTTAACACACTTTACCCCTAGAACACGGACCTAGAACCCTAGAACACTAACCTAGAACGCTAGAACACTAACATCTTTAACCCTAGAACACTAACCTAGAACGCTAGAACACTAACGTCTTTAACCCTAGAACACTAACGTCTTTAACCCTAGAACACTAATGTCTTTAACCCTAGAACACTAACGTCTTTAACCCTAGAACACTAACATCTTTAACCCTAGAACACTAATGTCTTTAACCCTAGAACACTAACATCTTTAACCCTAGAACACTAACGTCTTTAACCCTAGAACACTAATGTCTTTAACCCTAGAACACTAACGTCTTTAACCCTAGAACACTAACATCTTTAACCCTAGAACACTAATGTCTTTAACCCTAGAACACTAACATCTTTAACCCTAGAACACTAACGTCTTTAACCCTAGAACACTAACGTCTTTAACCCTAGAACACTAACGTCTTTAACCCTAGAACACTAACGTCTTTAACCCTAGAACACTAACGTCTTTAACCCTAGAACACTAACGTCTTTAACCCTAGAACACTAACATCTTTAACCCTAGAACACTAACATCTTTAACACTAGAACACTAACGTCTTTAACCCTAGAACACTAATGTCTTTAACCCTAGAACACTAACGTCTTTAACCCTAGAACACTAACATCTTTAACCCTAGAACACTAACATCTTTAACCCTAGAACACTAACGTCTTTAACCCTAGAACACTAATGTCTTTAACCCTAGAACACTAACATCTTTAACCCTAGAACACTAACATCTTTAACACTAGAACACTAACGTCTTTAACCCTAGAACACTAATGTCTTTAACCCTAGAACACTAACGTCTTTAACCCTAGAACACTAACATCTTTAACACTAGAACACTAACATCTTTAACCCTAGAACACTAACATCTTTAACCCTAGAACACTAACATCTTTAACCCTAGAACACTAATGTCTTTAACCCTAGAACACTAACGTCTTTAACCCTAGAACACTAACATATTTAACCCTAGAACACTAATGTCTTTAACCCTAGAACACTAACATCTTTAACCCTAGAACACTAACATATTTAACCCTAGAACACTAATGTCTTTAACACTAGAACACTAACATCTTTAACCCTAGAACACTAACGTCTTTAACCCTAGAACACTAACATCTTTAACCCTAGAACACTAACATATTTAACCCTAGAACACTAACATCTTTAACCCTAGAACACTAACGTCTTTAACACTAGAACACTAACGTCTTTAACCCTAGAACACTAACGTCTTTAACCCTAGAACACTAACATCTTTAACCCTAGAACACTAATGTCTTTAACCCTAGAACACTAACGTCTTTAACCCTAGAACACTAACATCTTTAACCCTAGAACACTAACATCTTTAACCCTAGAACACTAATGTCTTTAACCCTAGAACACTAACATCTTTAACCCTAGAACACTAACATATTTAACCCTAGAACACTAATGTCTTTAACCCTAGAACACTAACATCTTTAACCCTAGAACACTAACATATTTAACCCTAGAACACTAATGTCTTTAACACTAGAACACTAACATCTTTAACCCTAGAACACTAACGTCTTTAACCCTAGAACACTAACATCTTTAACCCTAGAACACTAACATATTTAACCCTAGAACACTAACATCTTTAACCCTAGAACACTAACGTCTTTAACACTAGAACACTAACATCTTTAACCCTAGAACACTAACGTCTTTAACCCTAGAACACTAACATCTTTAACCCTAGAACACTAATGTCTTTAACCCTAGAACACTAACGTCTTTAACCCTAGAACACTAACATCTTTAACCCTAGAACACTAACGTCTTTAACCCTAGAACACTAACATCTTTAACCCTAGAACACTAATGTCTTTAACCCTAGAACACTAACATCTTTAACCCTAGAACACTAACATATTTAACCCTAGAACACTAACGTCTTTAACCCTAGAACACTAACATCTTTAACCCTAGAACACTAACATCTTTAACCCTAGAACACTAACATCTTTAACCCTAGAACACTAACGTCTTTAACCCTAGAACACTAACATATTTAACCCTAGAACACTAACATCTTTAACCCTAGAACACTAACATCTTTAACCCTAGAACACTAACATCTTTAACCCTAGAACACTAACGTCTTTAACACTAGAACACTAACGTCTTTAACCCTAGAACACTAACGTCTTTAACCCTAGAACACTAACATCTTTAACCCTAGAACACTAACGTCTTTAACACTAGAACACTAACGTCTTTAACCCTAGAACACTAACGTCTTTAACCCTAGAACACTAACGTCTTTAACCCTAGAACACTAACATCTTTAACACTAGAACACTAACATCTTTAACCCTAGAACACTAACGTCTTTAACACTAGAACACTAACGTCTTTAACCCTAGAACACTAACATCTTTAACCCTAGAACACTAACGTCTTTAACACTAGAACACTAACGTCTTTAACCCTAGAACACTAACGTCTTTAACCCTAGAACACTAACGTCTTTAACCCTAGAACACTAACATCTTTAACACTAGAACACTAACATCTTTAACCCTAGAACACTAACATCTTTAACCCTAGAACACTAACATATTTAACCCTAGAACACTAACGTCTTTAACCCTAGAACACTAACGTCTTTAACACTAGAACACTAACATCTTTAACCCTAGAACACTAATGTATTTAACCCTAGAACACTAACATCTTTAACCCTAGAACACTAACATCTTTAACCCTAGAACACTAACATCTTTAACCCTAGAACACTAACATCTTTAACCCTAGAACACTAACATCTTTAACACTAGAACACTAACATCTTTAACACTAGAACACTAACATATTTAACACTAGAACACTAATGTCTTTAACCCTAGAACACTAACATCTTTAACCCTAGAACATTAACATCTTTAACTCTAGAACACTAACATCTTTAACCCTAGAACACTAACATCTTTAACCCTAGAACACTAACATATTTAACACTAGAACACTAACATCTTTAACTCTAGAACACTAACATCTTTAACCCTAGAACACTAACATCTTTAACCCTAGAACACTAACATCTTTAACTCTAGAACACTAATGTCTTTAACCCTAGAACACTAACATCTTTAACTCTAGAACACTAATGTCTTTAACCCTAGAACACTAACATCTTTAACCCTAGAACACTAACATCTTTAACTCTAGAACACTAACCTTTAACTCTAGAACACTAACATATTTAACTCTAGAACACTAACATCTTTAACCCTAGAACACTAACATCTTTAATTTGGGTGATTTTCACCTGAACGATTGGGTTTTACCATGTGTTTTAACATTGAAGGAGACTTTTCCTTCACAGGACAAGACTCACATGTCCCAGGAACATGTGGACCAAAGAACAAGTTCATAGCTCCTTTATTTATATTTTTAATCATGTTTTATTGACGATTCCCTAATTTTTCACCCGATTTTGTGCCTTTTTTCAGGGTCCCTCCATGATACCTGTTTATGGTTTCATCAGAAGTTCTACAGGGTAAAATAAAGGAAGAGTACTTTAACTTGCCTTGTATTGTTGTTTTTTAATATATTTAAGATCAGGTACATTATATCGGGTGAAATATACCCGACGTTAGTGATGGTGTTTTTAACGTTAGTGTTTAGGGTTAAAGGTCAGCTCTCATGGGGCCCCTGCAGCCTCCGGGTAGAAACCCCTCATCTCCACCATGCCGGCCCAGGCAGACGCGCCGCTATTCCTTTATCCTTTTCTTCTCTTCCACAGTTTGAACACGTGAAAATATCAAAAGGAGCAATTGTTTCTAGGCCGAGTGTAAAAAAACAGAGAAGAAGCTTATCATCTATTTTTAGTGCTCTTTCCCTTCATTGTTGCCTGGGCCACGATTCACGCTTACGTCTGGAGGTTTGTGTGCCATAAACTATGTTGTGCTTTGCAGCCGAGGCGCTGGCTGCTGCTGACAACTCTCACCCACACGTTGGTGATCTACGAGCCTCACACACACACACACACACACACACACACACACACACACGCAGGACTACAACAATGTCATTCTCCCCATGTGATAGCGCCCATATGTGTCGAGAGCACCTGTATTAGCGTAGCGCCCGTCCCCTTTATTCCTCATCACTTATCAGGACCCGCTACATGCTGTACCGAGGGGGGGGGGGGGGGGGCTCATAAAGATAAAAATCACATTTCACTGGAGGCTGCTTGTGTGACAGTGATATATGCCGCCAGCATGCTGCCACCTCATTGAGATGGGAGTGAGTTCTGGGTGGCTAAATCAATTTGTGCGAAGGCGAGTATTGGCGTCGCGATATGATCTTTGTTGTGCGTTTATTTATGTATTCCTTCTTTAGAGGTCAGCCGCGAGCGCGGCGACAAGGGCAAAATAATCTGACCGCTTTCCCTTCCTCTGGTTCCCCAGACTGGTAAATGATCCGGCCCCAGAGGATTGTGGGTAAAGTCCGTCTTGTTTGTTTTTTTTCCTCTCTCCCAGGTTTAGACACTATGGATTCTCTATTAAGAATGTACTTTCATCCCTTACCTGATAGAGTGTCCGCAGCCGGAGGCGAGCCGCGTCCGCGCATCAATGGCTGTAATTACTCAGCGAGCGCGACTGATTCTGGAGCTGCGTCTGAGTCTACAGAGCGGCGGGGACGCCGGAGCGAGTCCCGGTGACGCCGGAAGCTCTGCGGTCAGGAAGCAGTGAGGGGAAGTCTGTCTTCCAGATAAGACGAGCGACGCACGGCACCGCGTGTCGCACGAGGGATCCATGATCTGGGGAATTGTTTTCTTTTTGTGTGTAAAGATTCAAACTGCACAGCGCCGGCTGATGGAGAATGTCAATTTAAGCGGAATGGTTGATGCACGAGCTTCAAGTCTGCAGACGCGCGTGCGTGAATTCCTTCTTTGTGAGTAAACAATGAAGGAAAAACCCCGGACTGAAGCTTTTCTTTTCTCTGGGAACGTCGCCACAGAACCCACAAGTTTGTACCGCAAATGTGTAAATACTGCGACGCTTTCATCGGCCGACCGCCATTGTGCCGCGGCCTTAAAGAGACGCTCGCGAACTCCTGGAGATTATCACTTTAAACGAAAGACGTTCCGCTCCTTTGATGCACGTGAAGTGTTTAACTGCATGAATAAAAAATGAAAGATGAATAAAGAAAAGTTCCCTTTCATGGAATCCACCAAGACGTCACCGCGCCGGCCACCTTCTCCTCTCTGACTGACTTGTGATCTCTGGGAAGTGCAGTGCAAAATCACCACAGCAACGACTGCTTAGCAACAAAGATGTTGCCAAGAAAACTAAGATAAAACAACAACAACATATAAAAGGGGAGATCTCAGAATCATCTCTTGAGTTAGCGTGCCGGGTGTTCTTGTGTGTTTTTCACGGCGAGGCTGCAGCGAGACGCTCGTAAAGAACGAGGAGGCGAGCGGTCAAATCAAGGCTGTCAAGTCGGGGGAATAAATAAGTAAATAAAAAGAAGCGGAGGAGGGCGAGCTAAACCCTCCGAGGCCTCGTTGTCTGCACAAGGGCGGCGCTCTTTGTGCGGCGGCGCCGCGCGGTGGGAATGTGCCGGTTGCTCTGGAGGCCGCATTGTTGCTCGTAATGAGTGAGCGTGGAGTTCAAGAGGTGTGCGTCCTCCACTTCCCTTCTTATCGCTCTTCTGTGACTTCCACTCGCTCGGACCGCCGGCTGCAAGGAATCCTGGGAAATATACGACCGGGAGACGTCGTCTTTTAATTAAAGACGGAGAGTTTTCTTTGTTTTTTTTAGCATCATTTGAAGGGGAAAGAAAAAAAGTGACATTTTGAACGTTTGGAACGAGAGTTCACACACACACACACACACACACACACACACACTCATACACACACACACACACACACATGCATGTCGAGCCGTCTTTCTTCGCGTTCGGTTTTCTCATTAATCAGCGGCTGACTTGTCTGATAGGAGCGTGCGGGGAGATGAAGCCCGGCTGGAACGGCGAATATTTGAACATCTCAGCGCTGATGTGTGCGAAGCAGAGTGTGTGTCTGCAGGGGAGGCTTTGAAATTTCATCCACTCCACCCCTTTTAACTCTGCGGAGGGGATGTGTGCGTCTCACTCCAGTTGGCCAATGGCTGTTAGGAAGCTCCTGAACACCCCACACACACACACACACACACATCCAGCCCATTCACACACTCCTCTCCACCTCCTCCCCCTCTCCTCTCCTCTCCTCTCCTCTCCTCCGCAGACCTGCATTGTGTCGGATAGTTTAATGTGAAATTGCTTTTCTTTCAAATTTCCCCCTGGAAACGCGGGTCGTCGCAAAATGTTACATCTCATAATGGCGTGTTATTGTTGTCCTTTCATACGAGTCCTCGGCTCCTTAGCGCAGGATTCTTTTTTTGTCTTCTTTTCCGACTCGCTGCTGAGGTCACGCTCTCTCTCTCTCTCTCTCTCTCTCTCTCTCTCTCTCTCTCTCTCCTCCTCTGCCCACGGTAACCCCGCTGAAACATTCATCACTCGCCTCCCTTTCGTGATTACGCCGTCGCATTAGCGGGGCTAACGTTTAATCTGTCGGGCCCTCGCGGCGCTGCTGCGGGGGCCCGGCCTATCAGAGGCGCTTTGTTACCCTTTAAGCACGGTGGAACCACTCTTTTTTTCCTTTTCCCCTGTGTTTCAGTCGTCGTAGGAACCCCAAATTAATTCCAATACTTGTGTTTATTGTATGTATTTGTTCATCAAAGTCTTGGGAAAAAAAATTATATCTGCAAAAAAATCACTTTTAAAAGATATTTTGATCATAACTATGAACACCCAGCACGATATGAGCAAGATTTCCCAAAAATGCCTCCTGGAGCGTCACAGAGTTGTTCAAACTGTATCATGGAGCCCTAACAACAGCCCACATACTAATAACACACCTTTTTGGAAAGATTAGGACCTAAAGAATCAGAATCTAAATAAATAAATAAATCATACTAGAACACAGTGTTTGGGTGTTCCAAGGAGTTTCAGTCAAAAAACTGTCGTTTGGTTAAAAAATGGAGTTTACGTAAATACTTAAACTTCACGGTTACTTTAATGATGTTTCACAGCAGATGTCTCTCCTCACAAGGGTTGCGGTATCGTAGCAATTTAAATGAAGTTAAACAACGATGTGGTTCTGGAGATAATATGTTGTTGTTTTTTGTCTGATAATAGGCGCAGGGGGATTTTCACACTGTTTTTAAAGGGTTAAGGGCCCTGCATAGAGCCCCCCCCCCCCCCCCCCCCCCCCACCGGGGTGATCCCATCAGCAGACACGCTCAGTTAGTCGGCATCGAGTCGGAGACGCGGCCCGAGCCGAGCCGCACGGCGCCGCCGGGCCGAGCTCCCCGCCTGCCAATCAGGACGCTGACCTTTGTTCCCCCGTTGAAGCGAACGCTCCTCAACAGGTGATCCGACCGGCGTCCCCGCCTCCAGTTTAAATATAGCATCGCTTTCCTCTCCTTTCCGCTGCAGCCTCCCTCCGCATCATCGGTGTCGGCGGCTCGCATTCTTCTACATCCTCTCAGACTTTAATCGGCACGCGGTGTCAATCCGCCCGGCGATCGCCTCAATAATGATCATCTGTCCTAAAGTGGCTATTAGCGTCTTCCGCTCCTGTGATTTACATTAATACCCGGTGGTTAATGTCATGTTTCTTTACTGAGAACATTTAAGTGCAACCCTCCTCTGCAGTTAAGCGCCGTGTGATTATGCCCTTTTGTTGTGCCTTATTTTTACATTTCCGTCCTCGCACACGACCATCAAAATAGATCTGAGGTGGCTTTCAGCGCCGCTCGCGGAAAGAGAAGGTCAAGCTTTAAGGCGTTCGTGAGGGAGGGGGTTGTTTAAACCAGCTAGTTACTTAGAGAACCAAGAGCGGCCGCATGCTTCCCGCAGGCTCTAATTGGGACCCATTTTCATTTTTATATGGTTTTAAATGTCAAGAACAGAGCGCTCGCAAAGTGTTTTGAATTCGCCGCAGAAGGCTGCAGCCTGCGGGTCACGGGGTTGAAAAGCGTATCGGTTTATTATGAAAAGAAGACGCCGCTGGAACGAGGAGCGCCGCGGCAGAGTTTTACCGTCGGAATAAAAGAAGAAAAGAAAAGAACGAAAAAAAATAAGACGATACGCTGCTTCTGACCTCATCCGTGGTCCGCTGAGAACATAATGTCAGAAGTTGCCAGCGCCTTCCTTCGTTTGACAGAAACAAATCCTCAGGAAGGACTGAGTGGTTTCCCCCGGGTGCTCCGGTCTCCCCTCGTGGTCCAGAGATAAACCAGCCGCTCTGCAGACTTCCCACTTCCCCAAATGCATGAATGGGCTGTGTGTGTGTTGTCATCGCTCTGTGTGTGTGTGTGTGTGTTGTCATCGTTCTCCACAACCTGACACGGCAGAAAGCTTTTGTGCGTCGTCATGAAATAGTTGGAGGCGACGAGGCCGGCGGTGTCGTGTTTCCTCACAGGGACGCTAACAGAATAGCATTTACATTGAATTATTTGGGATGCAAACTGTCGTGGAAATGGTCCGTGGAAGTTCAGAAATCACGTTTGCCCTTCTTTATCGGCGCAGAGAATATTTAGAGTTCAGGATATCGGCTGAAAGGCCGAAGCTTCTCCTTCGTCCCCTGAGGAGAGCAGAGGAACCCTTCCGTGTGGAAACAGTTGCTGCTTAAAGAGTGCGTCAGTGTGTCGTATCAACACTCTTTTGCACGAGCAAAACAAGTTATAAAAGAAAGAAAATACTGCATACGAAGACAGTGGAACTTTATTGAGTTTAACTCAATCGCAAATGTTGCTTCAACACAAATGATGTTTGCTTTATTGGTGCTTCTCTTTCGTTATGTCCTGCCAAGAAAGAAAAAGAGGCATTTCAGCAGATGCTCAATATCGACATGTTTACCTTCATTTGATGAAACCCTCCAGTGAGAAGTGAGAAGTGTGATTCTGGTCGGTAGTGACACAGTCTGGTTGATGGTTGATGGTTGATGGTTGATGGCGTCCATTACCCGGCAACAGTCAACAATAAACACGACTTTAACCAACTAGTAGTTTTATCCCTGACTCCAACCAGTCGTTTGTGTGCATCAAACTCAGCTAAACGTAACTGCATTGGTATCAGATCACAAGACAAGTGTGTGTGTGTGTGTGTGTGTGTGTGTGTGTGTGTGTGTGTGTGTGTGTGTGTGTGTGTGTGTGTGTGTGTGTGTGTATGTGTGTGCGTGCGTGTGTGTGAGATGCTCTGGAGAGCCGTGACCAAAAACATATTCTGTGGTTTGATTTGGAGGAATTGTTTTAAAAAGAGCTGAAATGGCAGATTCCTCTTTGGCCCCTGGAAGCTGACGTGAAGCTGTTTGGAAAAGGGCAAAAGATACTCGGCAGGCGATTGGACGAAACGTCTGTCAATCAAACTCTTGCCCCAAAGCGAGTCGGAAGAAGAGCAAAAAATAAATTAAAAAAACTTCGGTGTCGTTCTCTGCTCTTGTGTGTGTGTGTGTGTGTGTGTGTGTGTGTGTGTGTGTGTGTGTGTGTGTGTGTGAGTAGCTGTGAGGAAAATAAATGAACAGTATTTGTTGCGTTCGAGGCCTAACGCTATCTTCCTCCCAGTATCAACATGTATTCCCCGGCTCACACCCTAGCTACTCACACCCTAGCTACTCACACCCTAGCTACTCACACCCTAGCTACTCACACCTAGCTACTTAAACCCTAGCTACTCACACCTAGCTACTTAAACCCTAGCTACTCACACCTAGCTACTCACACCTAGCTACTCATACCTAGCTACTTAAACCCTAGCTACTCACACCTAGCTACTCACACCTAGCTACTTAAACCCTAGCTACTCACACCTAGCTACTTAAACCCTAGCTACTCACACCTAGCTACTCACACCTAGCTACTCATACCTAGCTACTTAAACCCTAGCTACTCACACCTAGCTACTTAAACCCTAGCTACTCACACCTAGCTACTTAAACCCTAGCTACTCACACCTAGCTACTCACACCTAGCTACTCACACCTAGCTACTCCTACCCTAGCTACTCACACCTAGCTACTCACACCTAGCTACTCCTACCCTAGCTACTCACACCTAGCTACTCACACCTAGCTACTCACACCTAGCTACTCCTACCCTAGCTACTCACACCTAGCTACTCACACCTAGCTACTCCTACCCTAGCTACTCACACCTAGCTACTCACACCTAGCTACTCCTACCCTAGCTACTCACACCTAGCTACTCACACCTAGCTACTCACACCTAGCTACTCACACCTAGCTACTCCTACCCTAGCTACTCACACCTAGCTACTCACACCTAGCTACTCACACCTAGCTACTCACACCTAGCTACTCACACCTAGCTACTCACACCTAGCTACTCCTACCCTAGCTACTCACACCTAGCTACTCCCGCCCGAACCATTACAAGTGGAGTCCGCTTGTTCGAGTGGGAGTGGAGCAAAAAGCAAACCAGCTCTTCCGGGCATGGCACTTGCAGATTTGGCGAAAAAAAATATATATATAAATAAATAAAAAGACACAGTCAGTCATTGTCTGCATGGCTCACAGTGGATGATTTAATTACTTGCTTTAGACTTGAGCAATTATAGCTGAGCAGCACATATGTTAATTATATCTGACCTCACTTTTTTTTTTTGCTGCTCTGTTAATTGTTCACTGAGGTGACATTCCAGGATGACTGTCATGGCCGCCTGCGTATCGGGCAAACGTCTAAAAATAAAAAATAAATGAAATGACAGGGGAAATGAAAAATAAAAGTTGAAGCTGCAGCGCCGTACTTCCAGTTGGAGGAAGTTACACAGACACCTGCATCTTCAC
>JBAMJR010000190.1:720000-726114 GCA_038501785.1 Myoxocephalus aenaeus
AACAGGAGTGTCATCAGCCTGGTCGCATCTGATGACACCGATCTTATCCCTTTTTATGGAAAAAAAAGGCTCTGAATGCTTCTGTGGAGATTATTTGGTTGCACCTCCCAATGATGAAGTGACTGTTACCCACAATGCACTGGTTTGGCAACGGCCCAGTACAGCGCTCCTTTTACCAGCAGTTTGCATTTAAAGGATTTAAATGATATGATGCTGTGTCGTATTCACTGGACTAACAGACGCATTCCTATCTGCATCAAGTGGTTTCAGAAATGGACTTGTTGCCATTGGCAACCACCTTGAGAAACCGGCAGACGATTCTTGGCCTTTGGCTGCCATCAGCGGCGGCCATTGTTACACACGTTAAAAAGAGCGAGGTGTACACATTGCTGCTCCTGTGAGAAGCGCAGCCCGTGATGCGTGTTTGTTGTTTGCTGTCAGACTTCAGATCAGCGACCCGACGGCGCCGTCTTCTCCCGGAGAGACAAAAGCACGGTTTCATGTTTATTTCAAGTCGTGCTGAAAACCCAACATTTGAGAACAGATGAGCGAGCAGGAAGTGACTTCCTGGATTCATTTCTGATGTTTTTGAAGCTTTTTGAGTTCGCCATCTTGGATTACGGTCAGCGCCATCTTTGTTTTGTTTTTGCAACCAGGGAACAGGAAGTGACCGTATTATGACGACATATACGGCTCTGCTAGAGACCTGTCAATCACCTTGTAGCCCCGCCCTAAAGCATACCCTGCTTTACGGGCGATTTGACTAAATAAATGGACCGTCATTTGTTAATTTAATTAATTTTCTTTTAGTCCCTTCTTAACGTTGTTCTTTCTGTGCAACACTTCTTCTGCACGGTGAACTCCTCCGTCCCTCCTCTTCTTCATCCTCATCTTCATCCTCCTCAAAGGAGAGGCTGAAAGCCTCCGTTCTGGAAGTCTCGCTTTGCTGAACATTTCTTGATCACTGTATGAATTTTTAAATCTGAATCCAACAGGAAAATTGAGTTCAGCACTGAATAAGGAATCAAAGCTTTTTTTGAGTGTTTTTCACATCTTCCCCCTCGTCAAACTCTTCTTTCATTGTCTTTTTTACCCTCTCTCTGTTTCTCTCTCTTTCTTTCTATCTTTCTATATCTCTCTCTTTATATTTCTATATACAATATCTCTCTCTCTCTCTCTCTTTCTCTTTATCTCTTTCTATCTCTCTCTCTCTCTCTCCCATAACCTCCCCCCGTAGTCTAACCCGTCCAGAGCGGAAGAAGACAGGGAGGAGATGGAGAGAAGGAAGAAGACAGGGAGGAGATGGAGAGAAGGAAGAAGACAGGGAGGAGATGGAGAGAAGGAAGAAGACAGGGAGGAGATGGAGAGAAGGAAGAAGACAGGGAGGAGATGAAGAGAAGGAAGAAGACAGGGAGGAGATGGAGAGAAGGAAGAAGACAGGGAGGAGATGGAGAGAAGGAAGAAGACAGGGAGGAGATGGAGAGAAGGAAGAAGACAGGGAGGAGATGAAGAGAAGGAAGAAGACAGGGAGGAGATGGAGAGAAGGAAGAAGACAGGGAGGAGACGGAGAGAAGGAAGAAGACAGGGAGGAGATGGAGAGAAGGAAGAAGACAGGGAGGAGATGGAGAGAAGGAAGAAGACAGGGAGGAGATGGAGAGAAGGAAGAAGACAGGGAGGAGATGGAGAGAAGGAAGAAGACAGGGAGGAGATGAAGAGAAGGAAGAAGACAGGGAGGAGATGGAGAGAAGGAAGAAGACAGGGAGGAGACGGAGAGAAGGAAGAAGACAGGGAGGAGACGGAGAGAAGGAAGAAGACAGGGAGGAGATGGAGAGAAGGAAGAAGACAGGGAGGAGACGGAGAGGCAGATAAAGTTCAAGTGAAAGTTCAAGGTCATATATCTTCCTCGCCCTTCATCACACTCACGTCTCAGAGGACTTAAAGGGACCGGCGGCGGAGAGGAGGAAGAGGAGGAAGAGGAGGAAGAGGAGGAGAGCAACCCCAAACAATTACAGCCAACTAATCAGCAACCAATCACACAGGAGCGTGAAACAGAGCTAATCAGCAGGAGGAGAGAGGCCGGCGCTTTATTACGCTCAGCAAAGTCTGCTCAATAAAACGTCTCCCCTCTGCAGGCCGGCTTCATTAATATGCATAAATGATTGTTCGGAGGGTTCCGGCTCACCTCGTTATGACTTCCCTGTTTAAAGAGGTCACGCCAAAACACACGGCATGCAGACAGATCGGCCTGACATGTAGCCGTAATGTGGCTAACGGACGAGCTACCTGAGTTCACTTAGTTCGTTCTGATTGAATTAGGAGATCACGAGGTAATTTTAAACGAAAAAATGAAAAACATTGTTTAGTTTTTTCTGGAAGATGGAAGTAGTTAAGAAGTGAGACGTCTCGTTGTTGTGTCACTTTTGGTTTCAGACGCGACATGAACAGCGGTCTCCTGGGTGAAAGTCTTGAACCCAACTTAAAAAAAAACATTGTTCCCATCCATCATCCCGACATCATCCCGACATGGACTCTCCCTACATCCTTCAACCGCTGATACACTTAACGCACATAAAAACACACAAAATATCATGAATTAAGAGCCACATTTCAAAGGTTTAACGCCTCCTCCTCTACGTTACAGCTCAAGACGCTCTCGTAACTTCCTGTTTATGTCGCTGATTGTCTTTAAGATGTTCCTCAACGTGTTGCTGAAGCAGTTTAAGTCGCTCCATTAAAACCAGCCAGACGTTACTGAGGCTTCAGGGAGGACTTTCATCCTCAGCTACGTCTGTAGCCTCGGCTCAGGGATCCATCAGGACACGAGTCAAGGTGCTGGAGGTCACAGAGGTCACAGAGGTCACAGGGTTACATACCACACTGTAAAACCCATCTAAAGCAGTCCAGCGCCGCTCTATAAAGTGCTCTATTTTATTTTCTCTCTCTCTACAGATGTCATTTATAGTTTTGTCTGAGAATTTCATCAGTGCATTTTTTTTTTTACGAGAGGTTGGTCGTATTTGATGCTTTTTATGAAGCCAGTTACTTTTTATGAGAAGCCTTCAGTGGAAATGTTGATGCGGGATGATCGCTGGATCGGAGACTTTATTGGGATCAGCGGTTCTGTCCGTTACCCAGAAGCCTCTGTTCGACAAAAACGCACCCGAGCCTGTCGTTTTAACTTTAAATACATGAATATCTAATTTAATTTATTTAGGATTAAACTCCCGCTGCGTCCCCGACGTTTCCATTATTTTATGATTGTAGCACGCTTACGTTGCCCGATCTTCTTTTAGTCTCTTCTCTTTCTTCTCTTTCAACAAGTAATTCATTAGTTGGACCAGTTTAAGAAAATATATTTTGATCATAACTACGATATGAGCAAGATTTCCCAAAAATGCCTCCTGGAGCACAAGTTGTTCAAACTGTATCATGGAGCCCTAACAACAGCCCACATACTGATAACACACCTTTTTGGAAAGATGAGGACCTAAAGAATCTGAATCTGCAACAGAAATCATAATAGTAAACCAAAAGTTATAGTAATAATGTTTGGGTGTTCAAAGGAGTTTCAGTCAAAAAACTGTGTCGTTCGATTCAAAAATGGAGTTTACGTAAATACTTAAACTTCACGGTTACTTTAATGATGTTTCACACCAGATGTCTCTCCTCTCAAGGGTTGCAGTATCGTAGCAATTTAAATGAAGTTAAACAACGATGTGGTTCTGGAGATAATATGTTGTTGTTTTTTGTCTGATAATAGGCGCAGGGGGATTTTCACACTGTTTTTAATAAAGGGTTAATTGTCGTGGGCTTTGTCCCATTTCTTCTCCTCCGGGTGAGTCGTCCCTCGTCGGCCGTTTTCTGTCCCTCATTGTTTCCCGTCTCGTTCACCAGGAGCCGCATGCTAATGCAGCGCCGTGCATCACGGGGTCTGATCGCACAAAGGAGCGTCACGGCGCCGATAGATATCGTTACACTGCAAAAACAGCCCTTCTAGAAAGAAGCAACAAATTCTTACATTCAATCAAATCATCCTATATCAAGCAAAAAAATCTGCCAATGGGGTAAGCTTTTTTTGCTTGACAAGATTTCTTAAAATAAGCCCAAAATTCTTGGCTCTGAAAGACTAAAATGAGACTTTAAACCTGACAGAAAATCTTAAATTAACCCAAATTCTTCTAAAACAAGCAATGCCATGCAGTTTTCATTCATCATGGTTATTTGTATTATGTTGTGTGTTGTATAGACCAGTCTGCTGTCATCTTAATATGTTAGATATGAAGCAGCAGGTTCTGCCCTGCAATGAAAATAATTTAAAAAAAACTTTAATTGTCCTTGTTTCATGGCATTCTTAAATTGAGAAGTTGTGCAAATGGTCTTACTCTTAAAATAAGGCAAATAATCTTGTCACTGCACTGGGTTTTATTGTAAAACATTTTTATACTCTGTTTCTGGTTCATTTTAGCTCAAAATTAGCTGGTATATCTTATCAAGAAAAAGTAAGGCATACTTTCTTAAAATTAGATAATTTTTCTAATCAAAACATGCTTGACAAGATTAATATTCTTTTTGGGCAAAAAAATAAGACTTATTTTCTTGATACAAGGCTTTTTTTACAGTGTAGATATCGTGAAAGACTTTCCTCAGGTCCTCGGCCTGCAGCAGCTTGTCACGCCGTCGAGGGGAAGCTCTGTTAGGACGATGTGACGGATCCCAGAGAGAGAGTTGACGTCGAGGCTTTTCTTTTTCCCCCGTCTGGTTTTTTCTTTTCGTACCTTATGCATAAACGGTGCAATCCAGACGGCTACTTAAGCCCTTCTCCGAGGTGCTTAAGTCTTCCCTCGCACACCATTTCCTCCCCGCTCCTTCTGACATTGAACTGAAGTGCAAAGCTCCCGGCGAGCGTCTCTCCCTCAGCGCTGCATTATTTAACGGCTGCTCCCAACCCATATTTATACAATCTGGAGATGTTTTTGCTTCGCTCCTTGTTTTGATTGATTATAGTTTAACGTTGCACACGTGCATATTTACACACTCATACTTTACCTCGAGTCGTTGTCCTTTTGTGGAATGAACTCCTGAGAGCAGACGTCTGATAAGAAGACACAGAAACACACCTGACCGGCTGGAGGAGCGGTGACCTCTGACCTCTGACCTCACGGCGAGGAGGCGTCTCGTCACGACCTCAGACACGTGATGTTTTAAAGCCGTGAGCCGTCTTTTTATGTGTTCGGGGATTTTTTAGTATCCAGGGTGAGAAAATTGATGAAAATCAACGAGATAATTAAAAAAGAAACTGAAGGAGAAGGAATTTCAACTGCGGTAATCATCGACTTGGGAGTTAATTGTGTTAATTACACCGTCGCTTGGTGGGTGTTTAAAATATATATTACACAATCTGGTGTTTCAAAGTGTTGAGCCACGTCGTGTAGAAGAAGAAATGATGGTCGTCTCCGTGTTAGAGGAGGACGTGTGATGTATAAACTACTTTTAATGTACGACTCTTATTGTTTTTATTTATTTTGATCTGTTTTATTATTCTATTAGTTTTATTGCATAGTTTTTAGGACATTGTAAATATTGTGTGAAGTGACTTTGAGTACTAAGAAAAGCGCTATATAAATTAAATGCATTATTATTATTATTATTATTATTATTATTATTATTATTATTATTATTATTATTATTATTACCCAAAAGCTATACTTGAGTAAAAGTAAAGATACCTTACTGGAAAATGACTCCAGTAAAAGTGAAAGTACTACTTGAGTAAAAGTCTTAAAGTATCTGATATGTACTTAAGTATCAAAAGTAATTTTCTGATATTTAATGTACTTAAGTATTGAAAGTAAAAGTACAAGTACATGCTGTTAATAAAAAAGCAAAGTGTTGTGGCTCCGTGACCAAGGAAAGGAGTTGTGTTGATAACATGAAATAATTGTGTTGCTGTGATCATCCAGGAGCAACAATGTTCAACATAATATATTATGAATATACTTTTGCATCACAACCCATGAAAGATACAAGATATAAGAAAATACACAACAGCATCAGGGAAGAAGTAAGAAACACACGGCACAGAGAAGTAGAAATACAGAAAGGTCCTGGCAGGTT
>JBAMJR010000191.1:0-17500 GCA_038501785.1 Myoxocephalus aenaeus
GAGAAAGAGAGGGGGAATCATGGGAGAAAGAGAGTAGAGGGGGAATCATGGGAGAAAGAGAGGGGGAATCATGGGAGAAAGAAGAGAGGGGGATAATGGGAGAAAGAGAGGGGGAATAAGGGGAGAAAGAGAGGGTGAATAAGGGGAGAAAGAGAGGGTGAATAAGGGGAGAAAGAGAGGGGAATAATGGGAGAAAGAGAGGGGGAATAATGGGAGAAAGAGAGGGGGAATAATGGAGAAAGAGAGGGGGAATAAGGGGAGAAGAGAGGGTGAATAAGGGGAGAAAGAGAGGGGGAATAATGGGAGAAAGAGAGGGGGGATAATGGGAGAAAGAGAGGGGGAATAAGGGGAGAAAGAGAGGGTGAATAAGGGGAGAAAGAGAGGGTGAATAAGGGGAGAAAGAGAGGGGGAATAATGGGAGAAAGAGAGGGGATAATGGGAGAAAGAGAGGGGAATAAGGGGAGAAAGAGAGGGGGGGATAATGGGAGAAAGAGAGGGGGAATAAGGGGAGAAAGAGAGGGGAATAATGGGAGAAAGAGAGGGGGAATAATGGGAGAAAGAGAGGGGGAATAATGGGAGAAAGAGAGGGGGAATAAGGGGAGAAAGAGAGGGGAATAAGGGGAGAAAGAGAGGGGAATAATGGAGAAAGAGAGGGGGATAATGGGAGGGAGGGGAGATCGACTGACGGAGGGAGTAGAGACGAGTTTGCCTTTCTATCTGGGAAATCTATTTAAAGGAAAATTTCACCAGAATTTCATCATGAAACTTTTTTCTTTCTTTCTTTCTTTTATTCTTTTTCTTTCTTTTGTTTTCTTCAAGTCGCTCAGTGCGGCGTCTTAAAAAAAAAAAGTTGGCATGAGCAGAGGCTGTTGAATTATTACTCTGGTCCATATACGACTGTCAGAGGCGAAGTAGAGAAATTATGCATGTTTGATCAAAAATAAAGGGAAAATAATAGAAAAAGAAAAACACCGTTACCTGCAACACACACACACACACACACACACACACACACACACACACTGGAAATCTCAGCTGGTGTGTGATGAGTAGCTCCTGGCTAAATGTTTTATGAGACTCCTCCGCCGTCTGGGTGACATCACCCGTCTCTCTTTGACTGTCTCATCCGTATTCTGTCTCTTTACCTTTCATTTGTCACACACACACACACACACACACACACACACACACACACACACACACACCAACACGATCCGCCTCCGGCAGACGCCATGACCTCACCACCAGCTGTCCTGGCAGCGGTGGCGGCGGCAGCAGCGGAGAGCCTCAACCCTTAGAATGAATCACGTCTACCCAAAATGTCACGCCGTAACCATAGCGACCCCATTAGCCCCCCCCCCCCCCCCCCCCCCCCATGTCAACATCCTGTAATCATAATGTCACGTCCAGAGCCGGAGAGCGTCCTGGCGGCACGCGCGCGGCAGATGAGTGGTCGGTGATGACACCCGTCTGTCGACATCCCATAATAATGGCAGCTTTTGGTTTTGTTCACAGCCGACCTGCTGGTTAAAGTTTTAGGTTTTTCAATACAACTTTTCTGCAACTTCTGACCGATAAAATAGGATTTTCTGATTCAACTCATCGTCACACGGGCAGCAGATGAACCGGAGTGCGGGGGGAAAACATGGATGCTCTTAGTTACCCGGGCAACCGGCCTGCATGTCACCATCCCATAATCAGGGCCGCGCCGTGTAACTCACGCACCTCATCCACCTCGTCCACCTCATCCACCTCGTCCGATCGGCTGCGATTTGAAAAGAGTCTTATTTGAAAACGGAGGAAATGAACTCTATTGATCGATTGGAAGTGAAGCTTCACACACACACACACACACACACACACACACACACACACACACACAAACAGAGCGCTAATAGTCCTGTGTGCCTCCAAGGCAACCGATGACAACAGTCTTGTCCGCTGCTATAGATCTTGATGTGTGTGTGTGTGTGTGTGTGTGTGTGTGTGTGTGTGTGTGTGTGTGTGTGTGTGTGTGTGTGTGTGTGTGTGTGTGTGTGTGTAAGAGAGAGGGGAGGGAGGGTTGTGGCATCACATGACGCAGAATCCTTCATAACAGACCACCTGCAGGCACACACACACACACACACACACACACACACACACACACACACACACACACACACACACACACACACACACACAGCGCTCTTAGGGAGTCTAATCTAAACATTTTGTCAGTAACACATCATTAATAATAGTTGTTTACTGTTAACAAAACAAAGAAATGTTAATGAATAATATTTACTAATTTTGAGTTATGCTCAAATTGATGTTAACAGTTTAATGTTACACATATAAGATAGTTTTAGCCTAGAATTATAATAATTAGTTAATGATGACCAAATACATTTTTTTATCTTTTAAGAAATTATTTGTAAAACATCTGTAAACATTACATACATATTTTTAGGTCGTCGCCATCTTGTTTTTTGCAACCAGAAGTGAAACAAAAGGGCGGAGCAACCGAATACTGAATAATAAACATGTGTAAACTAGAGATTGAGACATAAACTCATGTTTACAATGTTTACTGAGGGAATACATCAAGAGAAGTAGAGTCATTTATATAGACTTCTATACAACCAGAGGAGTCGCCCCCTGGTGGTCAGGAGAGAGAATGCAGCTTTAACACATGAAGCATATACTTCTATACAACCAGAGGAGTCACCCCCTGGTAGTCAGGAGAGAGAATGCAGCTTTAACACATGAAGCAACGACTTCTATACAACCAGAGGAGTCGCCCCCTGGTGGTCAGAAGAGAGAATGGAGCTTTTAACACATGAAGCATAGACTTCTATACAACCAGAGGAGTCACCCCCTGGTGGTCAGAAGAGAGAATGGAGCTTTAACACATGAAGCATAGACCTTCTATACAACCAGAGGAGTCACCCCCTGGTGGTCAGAAGAGAGAATGGAGCTTTAACACATGAAGCTTTGGCTTCACTCTTCAGAACCAAAGGTTTCTTCATCTTCTTCATCTTCACTCTCAATCACAGAGTCACAGCTTAGATAACCACCGCTTGAAATCCGTTAACGACACTTCAACTGATCAAACCCCCGAATCAAAGCATCACCGTGGAAACACAGAAGAAGCCAGAGTTCTAAAAGCCAGATCAGATCAGTAATGTTTCAGTTATTGCTATCGATCAATAATCAAACACCAGCATGTGTCTTGGTCATGTTGTTGCCGAGGGGGGTTTTAATATCTGACTGTCCTTTAAGAAAAAGGCCAAAAAAAAACGAGTTTGGCGTGGCTACTCATCACACACAGTGGCAGACACACAAATAAACACACACAGCACACACACATGGCATCATTCAGGTTCCCTCTCACCTTCTTAAGGGATTTTGAGCTTTAAAAATACAAACATGTCCTTGTTTTTCTTTGTTATTTTTGAAAGATTTCCACACGGATGAATGTATGACTGTGTTATTTTTCTAGAACCGGACGGCTATAGCGCACGTTGTTGACTCTTTAATAAAGGCATCCTTAGAAAACTGGGCTGTGGTCCGACTCTTTATTTGACTGGCGTTCCTCCATCTCTTCTTTTTATACAGTTTTCCAACAGGTTTCCAAACAGGAAGTCACATGTTTCTTTCCCGTTCCTGCCTTCATTGCAAGGGGCACGTTTATTTGTAACGCACATTCAACAACAATGCTTCACATAAAACCATTAAAAGCATCAAAACATAATGCAAGAAGAAAGTAAGATTTAAAACCAATGAAGAACATGCATTTTAAAACAAAAAAAATAGAATAAAAGTTGCAGTTTAAGAACTAGAATGCAAGAGTGAGATGCAGAAATGTATTAATATCCTTGAATCTGGTTGAATTAAAGGCAACAGCAAACATACATTGCCTTATTTCCTGTTCCTTTATGTGAGACAGACACAATGGTTTAATTCATATAAATGTTCACACGAGAGAGGAGAAATCAAGCTAATCAGAGACGGAGAAGACCGGCAGCGTCCTCCGTCGTTTAAAAAACACGTCCGCAAAGAGACGCTTCAAATTTGCATTTTGTTCTTTGTCAGACGCTTCGTCTGCTCCGGCTCTGCAGCGCCGGGTTTATTTTTAGACGCGTTTGAGACGAGGGACTCACTCGGAGACGCTCTCCTCTGACGGAGCGGGGTGCAGCGAGTTGCAAGAAGATAAAAACCTGCTCACCGTGAGACTGAGAGGATGTGGGTTCTCCCAAGTCTGGATCCGTGTAAATCAGGTCAAATGCAGTGGATGTTACTTATGTAATAGTGGAGTTTAATTTATTGATATGGGTTTTGTGTATTAATGTTACTCTATAAAGGCAAACTTAGGTTGGACATCCCACATCTGAGGTTGTGTTTTTTTATTCAGGGCTACTTCCAAATGACTCTTCTCTAAGTCCCGCCCCTCGAACGCAGACTGGCCAATCACAGCAAACATGCAATGGGTTCAGGTTTTAGCTCGTCGTGGTTAAACGTTGCGTAACGGTGATACTCGATACCCGGAGAGGTTGGAAGAAGATACACGTTTATAAAACGTTACGTTTCTACGTAAAATAAACCCAAACCTGTGGAGCTAATGTTAGCAGAGTATGTTAGCACGTTAGCATGTATATGCTACGCCAGCTGCTGAAGGTGCACTGATTGTGAACACATGCTGCTTTTACCTTTTTTGACAGTTGTAACTGAATAAAGAGGAGCAGCGTTCCTTCATTTCATCGTCTTCTGCCTCGATATGCAGACGATGTGCCGCTTTATTTTTACACTGTGATGGTCTGCTTTTCGCTGAAATCTCTTTTTTTGCAAAGATTTGATAATATTTCTTTGGGTAGTGCAGTTAGTGGCAGTGTGGGCTCTGTGGTAACATAGCTCTGACAGCTTTGCGGAGTAGCAGCAGGGGGGGGGGGGGGGGGCGGGGGCTTAAATAGAGACATTCAAATAAGATATTTTTGACAACAGTGTTAGGACAAATGATGTCAGTCGCCATCATATGCAGATTTAAATTGCTTTTACGTGATTCTCATTTCAAAATGAGTTCTATACACTCATTGTCAGCAGGAGACTAGCAGCTAAAACGTAACGAATACAGCAACATGCGTGTTTAAAGCCAACAGTAATACAGATATTTGAAAACTAAAGATTTGCTGAGGTGGAAGAGCTGATGTGTGGAGGAAAATAAACGGTGAAGATTCAGCGAATTACATCCCTCAACTGAAGAAACTGCATTTCCTTAAACATGAAACAAACATAAATGTCTCTTTTTTTCACAAAACTTTTTAAGTTCCTCTTCCTCATCGCACTATAAACTGCAGCATTAGCGCCGCCAACTCCTAACAGCAGTGGACATTATTTCACCTTTTTTTTCTCAACGCATTCAGTCCTAAAATGAAAAGCTCGTCAGGCGGAGCGACAGCAACTAAAAGGTGGGTGGGGGGGGTCACTTCCTTTTCAATCTTTCAATGTAAAGGTCAGAACATGTTGAGTAAATGATGTTGCAGAACTTTGTTTTTCAAAGCAGGTGAACCTGTAACCAGTACAGAAGCATTCAGACTTTTATGAAAACATTTTTATTTTTTTTGTGTTTGAATACAAAGCCTCTAATCACAGAACCTTTATTCTCTCTGTTGTCTGGGATGCTTTTAGGGATCAGGTGTGTGTGTGTGTGTGTGTGTGTGTGTGTGTGTGTGTGTGTGTGTGTGTGTGTGTTGTGCCCCTTGGTTTCAAACTGTAAACTCTTTTTATGTCGTGTGTGTTGAGAGCTTTTCAACCGCCCGCTGTATAATCTGAATGTATTATTATTTTATTCAAGGAACAGCTGAAAAGGAGCGCAAGGGAGAGAGAGAGAGAGAGAGAGAGAGAGATCCGTTATTTCTTTTTTAACAAAGCCCTCGCTCGCCCGTTGTGTGGGCTGCACTGCTGAATAAAAACCAGCTTTCATCTCTTTCTCTCACTCGTTCTCTCTCTCTCTGCATCAACCTCCCCTCCACCAACTCAGTGTCAAGTTCTGCTATGAGACACACAGCGATCTGTGTGTGCGTGTGTGTGTGTGTGTGTGTGTGTGTGTGTGTGATGTGTGTGTGTGGAATGAGAAGCTGGCTGTCCTTTTGGCAGGAAACTGAAGCACCTTTCAGCAAAACTGGACTATTATTGAACCACTGAGAAACACTCTTATCTTACTGTGGAACACAGCGCTTTATTCCCTCACACACACACACACACACACACACACACACACACACACACACACACACACACACACACACACACACACAAAGGAATGCATTCAAACACATTCAAGCGCACACAATCGCAGTATATTAAGGGGTGCATGTGCACACAGCACACGTGTTACTCCTCTACAGGTGATGGTGTCGCACATTAATCCTCATGTCCGTTTCCACATCAATGCTAATGTGCTAGTTAGCTAGAGAGCTAATCTTCGTCTGCGGTATCGGTGCTGGTTATTGCAATTAGTATTTACATAGTAGCAGTGCAAAGCTATCGTATATACGCTGTGCAGCACAAAACAACAGATACACCAGTCATTGATTGATGATAACAACTCTAGTATTTTATAGTATTTTCTCTCCACCATCAGTTGTTTTTTCCACACACTCTCACTCACACCTGTGTGGATGTCCCGTGCCGCTGGTCGACGGCTATCGGCTCAGTAATCATGTCCAGTGACCCCTAAACCAATCAAATGCCAGCACGTGTGTCACCACTGGCAACCGATGGTCCTGACATGTCAAAACACACACACACACACACACACACACACACACACACACACACACACACACACACACACACACACACACGTTCAGTATTGC
Source organism: Myoxocephalus aenaeus (assembly GCA_038501785.1). Classification (NCBI taxonomy): domain Eukaryota; kingdom Metazoa; phylum Chordata; class Actinopteri; order Perciformes; family Cottidae; genus Myoxocephalus; species Myoxocephalus aenaeus. The sequence continues at coordinate 6,858 of JBAMJR010000191.1, forward strand.
GTAACAGTAGTAACTGTCTGTGGTTTAGCTTTGCGCGTGGCTCCCTCTGCTGGATGAAATACAACATTACAGATCACTGCATGAGGCCAAAGATAATCTATAAAGAAGGAGGAGATACTCATAGGCAAAAAGCAGCAAACAGGTAAAGTGCACAAAAGAGAAACGTAGTATAATAACAAACAAGGAATATACATATAAGTAAACAGTTAAACAGTAATACAAAAGGTAAAATAATCCACAATAGCAGTATTGACATCACATTGGTGTTATTTTCTCAACACATGGAGGAAAACCTCGTCTTTTAGTTATTCACAAACAGTAAAAACTACAATATGTACCTCTGAGATGTAGTAGAGTAAAAACTACAATATGTACCTCTGAGATGTAGTAGAGTAAAAACTACAATATGTACTGCTGAGATGTAGTACAGTATAAGTACAATACTTACCTCTGAGATGTAGTACATATGTACCTCTGAGATGTAGTACAGTATAAGTACAATATGTACCTCTGAGATGTAGTAGAGCAAAAACTACAACATGTACCTCTGAGATGTATTGGAGTATAACATTTCAGAAGAAGGGATATACTCAGGTAACGTACAAGTACTTCAGTAAATACACTGAAATACATTCCACCAGTCATTCACGCCCTTGTAATAACGGTGAAAATGAATGAGAGCATAAAAAGGCGCAGAGTGATACCTCCCTCCTCTATTTCCCTCTCTGGCCCTCCTCCCCCTCTCATTGGACAGTCTGCTGCCACTTTGAGAGTTCTGATTGGCCCTCAGCTCAAAGCGGAAGTGCTCGCTTCTTCATTTTGCTGCAGCTGTGATGAACCAGGAAGCGATGTAGAAACTGAGCGATAACGGACCTTTTCACGCTTTTTTATACGCGCTAACCGATTTTAATGAGTAAATAAAGAGCCGACGATATGATTTTAGCTGCATATTTATCGTTTTTCTGCATAATATCCTCGGTTGGAGCAGCTAAGACTGGCGGGGACGATGACTGGGTCTATCTCCCCAACAAATGTGAAGGTAACCAACCCAGGGTCCGTGGACCAGAATGAGGAACGGAGGACACGACGCTGTGTTTCCTGTCTGCGGACTCACATCATAACAACATTAATATTGTTCCCACAATAATAATGTTTACATTCGGCTTGGTCCTTTATGTCAACAGCATCCTCTAAATATCTTCTTCTGCAAACCAGCTGTTGTAAATGTACACAATACGTTGTGTTGAGTACAAGTACACGTTTAAGATTGTGTTAATCATCTATATACAATAATAACAAATAAAAATAATAATTTCCATACCTTCACTTTTTGCACTAAACTAAAATCTTTATATGCAAACAAGCATGTTTATAGAAGTGAATGCATGTTTTGTTTTACTGTATTTCCTTCTATTAATTTAAATATGTGTATACAAATGTTTTTTTTATTTCAATGTGATTTAATGTAGTAAATGTTTACAAACACAATATGAAAAAGGACCGCAATTTACAATGTAAACAGTGGTAATAAATGAAATTAGGAATAAATACATAAAAAGTTTAGGCCTCAATTTTTTGTTTTAAACATAATTAATTAAATTTTTCCATTTTAACTTTATTAAAGGGCTGTGGCCAAGAAACAAACTGAGGTCGACGTTTTCAAATCAAAATAATTGACACCGTTTAAAACAATATATTTTAATATTTCTGGACAGTACTTCACTGATAATATCAGCTTTAAATTGTGTGTATTTGATGTATTTTAATATTCGTTAACGCTCTCCATTCTCCAGTGTGTAAGTTCGTCAGCATCGAGATGAAGTCGGCGTTCGATGAGACGGGAAAAACCAAAGAGCTCATCGGCCGGAACTACGGCTTCATCGACAGCAAGGGGGCGCCGCCCGTCAAATACGCCAAGTCGTGAGTTTGTTATGATGTCGCTTTATTATTTATTTATTTAAAGCTTTTTATAGAAGGAGGAAGCAGCGGATAACAGACTCCTCTGGTTGTATAGAAGTCTATGCTTCATGTGTTAAAGCTGCATTCTCTCTCCTGACCACCAGGGGGCGACTCCTCTGGTTGTATAGAAGTCTATGCTTCATGTGTTAAAGCTGCATTCTCTCTCCTGACCACCAGGGGGCGACACCTCTGGTTGTATAGAAGTCTATGCTTCATGTGTTAAAGCTGCATTCTCTCTCCTGACCACCAGGGGGCGACACCTCTGGTTGTATAGAAGTCTATGCTTCATGTGTTAAAGCTGCATTCTCTCTCCTGACCACCAGGGGGCGACACCTCTGGTTGTATAGAAGTCTATGCTTGTTCTAACATTGTTCTCTCTCTCTCTCTCCCTCCACAGAGACCTCAGGTTCATCGAGGTGATAGAGAATGTGTGTCAGAGGCTGTTGACGTACAATCTGCACAAAGAGAGAAGTGGAAGTAACCGCTTTGCCAAGGTGTGTGTGTGTGTGTGTGTGTGTGTGTGTGTGTGTGTGTGTGTGTGTGTGTGTGTGTGTGTGTGTGTGTGTGTGTGTCCTTATTTCTAACATGTTAAAGCTTCTATGATTATTAAATATGAACATGTTAACGTATAATAAAATGGCGGTGAGTGACCCTTGGTTGTATCCCTCCTCTCAGGGCATGTCGGAGACCTTCTCCACGCTGCACGGTCTGGTGAACAAAGGCGTGAACGTGGTGATGGACATTCCCTTCGAGCTCTGGAACGAGACGTCTGCTGAAGTGGCCGACCTCAAGAAACAGGTTTCACTTTCACACGTTCACAAGTTTCACTTTCACACGTTCACAAGTTTCATTTCACAAAGTAAAACTGTATATATATATATATATATATATATATATATATATATATATATCTATCTCTCCATCCATCCATTATCAGCCGCTTATCCGGGGTCGGGTCGCGGTGGCAGCAGGTTCAGCAGGCCGACCCAGGCTTCCCTCTCACCCGCAACACTTTCCAGCTCATCCTGGGGGACCCCGAGGCGTTCCAAGGCCAGCCGGGAGATATAATCCCTCCAGCGTGTCCTGGGTCTTCCCCGGGGTCTCCTACCAGTTGGACGTGCCTGGAAAACCTCTAATGGGCGGCGTCCAGGAGGCATCCTGACTAGATGCCCGAACCACCTCAGCTGACTCCTTTCGACACGAAGGAGCAGCGACTCGACTCCAAGCTCCCTCCTGATGTCCGAGCTCCTTACCCTATCTCTAAGGCTGAGCCCGGCCACCCTACGGAGGAAGCCCATTTCGGCCGCTTGTATCCGAGACCTCGTTCTTTCGGTCACGACCCAGAGTTCGTGACCATAGGTGAGGGTTGGAACGTAGACCGACCAGTAAATGGAGAGCTTCGCCTTCCGGCTCAGCTCCTCTTCACCAAGACGGACCGGTACAGCGCCTGTTTTACTGCTGCAGCCGCACCGATCCGCCTATCGATCTCACGCTCCACCTTACCCTCACTCGTGAACAAGACCCCGAGATACTTGAACTCCTTCGCTTGGGGTAGGCAGTTTGTCCCCACCTGGAGGGAGCAGTCCACCGGTTTCCGGCAGAGCACCATGGCCTCAGATTTGGAGGTGCTAACTCTCATCCCTGCCGCTTCACACTCGGCTGCAAAACGCCCCAGTGAATGCTGGAGGTCACGGTCCGAGGAGGCAAACAGGACCACATCATCTGTGAACAGCAGAGATGCGATCCCGAGACTCCCAAACCGGATCTTCTCCGCCCCCTGGCTGCGCCTAGATATCCTGTCCATGAAAGTCACGAACAGGACCTGTGATAAAGGGCAGCCCTGGCGGAGACCAACACCCACCGGGAACGTGTCTGACTTACTACCGAGGATACGAACACAGTTCCTACTGCAGGCGTACAGAGACCGGATGGCCCGTGCCAACGGGTCCGGCACCCCATACTCCCGCAGCACCCCCCACAAAACCCCCCGAGGGACCCGGTCGAAAGCGTTCTCCAAGTCTACAAAGCACATGTAGACTGGTTGGGCAAACTCCCAGGACCCTTCCAGTAGGCCTGCGAGGGTAAAGAGCTGGTCCACTGGTCCACTGTTCCACGGCCAGGACGGAATCCACACTGTTCGTCTTGAATCTGAGGTTCAACAAACGATCGGATACTCTTTTCCAGCACCCTGGCATAAGCTTTTCCCGGGAGGCTGAGCAGTGTGATACCACGATAGTTCAGCACACTCTCTGGTCCCCCTTCTTGAAGATGGGAACCACAACCCCGGTCTGCCAGTCCATGGGCACTGTTCCCAACCCCCATGCGACACTGCAAAGGCCCCAGCCTCCCTCGGGATGTGTGAGAAACTCTTCCGGAGGTGAGAGTTGAAGACCTCCCGGACAGGATCCTCTGCCAGACGTTCCCAGTTCACCCTCACCACACGTTTGGGCTTGCCAGGTCTTTCTAGCCGACTCCCCCGCCATCTGATCCAACTCACCACCAGGTGGTGATCAGTTGACAGCTCTGCTCATCTCTTCACCCGAGTGTCCAAGACATACGGCCGCAGATCAGATGATACGATTACAAAGTCGATCATTGATCTCCGGCCTAAGGTGTTCTGGTACCAAGTACAGTTATGAGCCGCCTTATGCTCGAACATGGTGTTCATTATGGACAAACCGTGGCTAGCACAGAAGTCCAACAATAAAACACCGTTCGGGTTCAGATCAGCAAGCCGTTCCTCACAATCACGCCCCGCCAGGTTTCTCTGTCATTGCCCACGTGAGCGTTGAAGTCTCCCAGGAGAACTATGGAGTCGACAGGCGGCGCCCTTTCCAGGACCCCTCCCACCGACTCCAAGAAGGCCGGATACTCTGAAATGCTGTTCGGTGCATAAGCACAGACAACAGTCAGAGCCTTACTCCCCGCAACCCGTAGGCGCAGGGAGGCGACCCTCTCGTTTTCCGGGGAAAACTCCAACATAGCGGCGCTCAGCCGGGGGCTCGTGAGTATCCCCACTCCCGCCCGGCGCCTCTCACCCTGGGCAACTCCAGAAAAGGACAAAGTCCAACCCTTCTCCAGGAGCTTGGTTCCAGAGCCCGTGCTGTGCGTGGAGGTGAGCCCAACTATATCTAGCTGGTACCGCTCCACCTCCCGCACCAGCTGTGGCTCTTTCCCCGCTAGCGAGGTGACGTTCCACGTCCCTAGAGCTAGTCTATGCTGCCGGCGATCGGCTCGCCCAGGTCTCCTGCCTGGCCCGCCGCCCGGTCTGCATGGCACCCGACCCCGATGCTTCCCCATGCGGGTGGTGAGTCCACAGGGTTGCTGGTCCGTGATCTTTTTTCAGGCTGTGCCCGACCGGGCCCCATGGGCGAAAGCCCGGCCACCAGACGCTCGCCGACGAGCTCCCCTCCCGGGTCTGGCTCCGGGAGGGTGCCCCGGTTTCCCTTGTCCGGGCGAGGTTCCTTCAATCCGTGGGCTGTAAATCATCAGGGTTTTTTGAACCGCTCTTAGTCTGGGCTCTCCCCCGAGACCTGTTTGCCTTGGGAGACCCTACCAGGGGCTGACGCCCCAGACAACATAGCTCCCAGGATCACTGAGCCACTCAAACTCCTCCACCACGTTAAGGTGGCGATTCACGGAGGAGTGTGTATATATATTTGTGTATCTATAAATATTTCAATATATATATTTGTAGATATAATATAATATAATACATATATATATATATATATATATATATATAAACACCAAGTGAACAGCCTGCAGGATAAAAGTGAAGACATAAAAGCACGGAGACACATTCAATAAATTTAAATAGTTTATATAGTTAATACTTTATATTTCTCATCACGGTCTGCTGATGATTATCAGACTAAATGCAACTAGTAGATTTAATCACTTAGATTAGTACAAATTAATTCTGGCGTGTTGTGCTCCTCAGTGCGACGTGATGATCGAGAGGTACGAGGACGTGATTGAGGATTGGTACAAAGGAAGTCAGGAGGAAGACCTGACCGTCCTCCTGTGTGAGAAGCACGTTCTCAAAGGACAGGACAAAGGTAACACACACACACACACACACACACACACACACACACACACACACACACACACACACACACACACGTCCCTTCTCTTCTTCTTCCTCCCTTCACCTCCGTCTCTTCGCTCTGCTTCCAGCCTGCCTGGACGAGGAGTGGACCCCGGCCCAGAAGAAGAAGGGCGACCTGGCGGCCATCGCCGAGCACACGAAGAAGAAGGGCGACCAGGCGGCCATCGCCGAGGACAAGAAGAGGAAGAAGAAGAAGAAGAAGGGGACGAAGAAGGGGGAGGGAGGCGGCGGCGGCTCGGAGGGGGAGAAGGCGACCAAGAAGAAGAAGAACGAGAAGAAGGCCAAGAAGAAGAAGAAGAGCAAAGCGCCGGTGGAGAGAGCCGCTGGAGGAGGGGGGGGCGTCATCGGACGAGGAGATCCAGCCTCGGGTGCCTCTGTCTGGGCACAAGACGGAGCTGTGAGGCCCTGGCTCTTTCAAAACTTAGTAATAAGAATAATGAATAAAAAGCTGCGGTTGAAGTCGCTGAGATCTTGTTCTGTTACACGCGGGTTTAATTTCCTTTATTTCAGCGTTTCTGTGTTTTTAAGGCTTATTTTTGTTATTAATGCGCATCGATTTTTTTATTTGTTTTTTATTCAGGTCGATGTTGATGGAACCGGTTGTTCATAACTTCATCTTATCAGTTTATTTCCACCCGGGTTGATATTTTGGTACTTTTGCCGATCGATTCTATTGATTATTACGACATCGCACTCTTTAAATGAACCACTGAGATGTTAAAACTTTCATTAAAATCGTTAATTTACTGAAAAAGGAGGAAAAATGAATCCACAACAATCTGTTGAGACGTGAAGTGAAAATCTTTATTTATCCGGTTTATGTGATTTTATTAATTACATTTCTTTGGGATTGGGACCGTTGGTGATTTTCACCATTTTCATCAACAAAATCGATTTTAATAAACAAATTATTAATTTAATCACTAGTTGACGGGCGACACGGAGAAAATCAGATATCTGGATATTTTGTAGATGAAATACCTCGATAATTATACTGCGACAATACTGCAGGATTCACTATTTTACAAAATATTTGAATGAGATTTGATAAATAATCATCAGTAACGTGGACTAATGTTAATGTAAATACTTTACTTTACATATTACAGTATTACAAAATGTCTCTGATTAGATATTGATATTCGGCTGGAACTCTAAATCTGATGCTCCAGATTAACTTTCTTCACTTCTTTTTCCTCTCAGTTGAATGTAGATGAACTGTGTCTCATCAAAATGTGAATTTTCATGTTTTATTCTCTCTTTTTTGCTGTTTTATTTTTCATTCCACGTGAAAACTGGGACTTTTTACATTATTTGTGTTGATTTAATTTATTTTGTTTAGGTCCTGAGAAATTGCTTTTCCTTCTGTAATATTGTGATATCATGAAATGTTTCACATCCGTGGAGGAAACCGGATTATTGAGTTTTCTTATGTCTGATCTTGATGAACTTTCCTTTTAAAGAGTAAAAATATGTGACCATATATCATTGATTTCTGTTTCTGTATTTTCTTTTCCCATTTATATTATCTCTGTGTGTGTGTGCTGCACAACAGCTGCTATTTATGTGTGTGTGTGTGTGTGTGTGTGTGTGTGTGTGTGTGCACGCGTGTTGCCTCCCATGCTGAAGGTGTGCATTTGTGTGTTTTTACAAATTTTTATTGTGAAGTAAAAATGCTGACTGTTGTATCGGAGACGCATCAGTGATCAATAAACAGTTTGAACACCGTTATCGACTATTTTAAAATGTTGTGAAGAGTTAGTTACTCACAATATTAATCATTCAATTCATCTCACTGTCTCAAAGTGTATTGTAACAACTACTTTATCAACATTACACATTCATACATGTTCCATAACTCCCTGTATTTAAATATCCCTGTGGGTGTAATGCGTGTTTCCGGCCACTAGAGGGAGGCAGAGTTCTAGACGTCCTCGGGCAGCGCTTCATTTTTCACACTAGTCATAGTTGTTGCAGCAAAAAGGGGAATATTTTATTAATTTACATTTGTTTTTGGTGCCTGATTGTATGCCTAAAGTTCAAATAGAGGTTTAATATGTATTTTAAAAGATTTTTGTCCAACTCTTAAGACGCTTTGCCTTGAAGTAGGAACATAATAATAATAATAATAGTAAACAGCATATTCCTATGAGAAGCTTTTATCAATAAAAGAAATGCAGCATATTTACTTATTTTACACTCCAGCTTTACAGTCAGGTTCAGAAATCAGAACATGTAAAATAACTCAATTGTGTAACTGCCACAAAATGTGAACATATTGTTGCAGATTTTCTTGGTGGCAGCTCAGAACCTGTTCCAGGTGGTTCTGGTTCTGTCGGGTCTGCGGGCACGGACATGAAAAAGATCCTCCACCTCGCCTCCATGGACTAGTTGTTTAGACTCTTTTTGTTGTTTTACAGAATGTGTCGTTGTGTTGTCCTCTTTGTGCTCATTTTGCATCGTAGTGTCGTCATAGTGTCTCTTTGCAGTCGCTTTGTGTCTCTTTGTAGTGGCTTAGTGTCTCTTTGTGTCTCTTTGTGTCTCTTTGTAGTCGCTTTGTGTCTCTTTGTAGTCGCTTTGTGTCTCTTTGTGTCTCTTTGTAGTCGCTTTGTGTCTCTTTGTAGTCGCTTAGTGTCTCTTTGTGTCTCTTTGTGTCTCTTTGTAGTCGCTTTGTGTCTCTTTGTAGTCGCTTAGTGTCTCTTTGTGTCTCTTTGTAGTCGCTTTGTGTCTCTTTGTGTCTCTTTGTAGTCGCTTAGTGTCTCTTTGTGTCTCTTTGTAGTCGTTTTGTGTCTCTTTGTAGTTTCTTTGTAGTCGTTTTGTGTCTCTTTGTAGTCTCTTTGTGTCTCTTTGTAGTCGCTTTGTGTCTCTGTGTCTCTTTGTAGTCGCTTTGTGTCTCTTTGTGTCTCTTTGTGTCTCTTTGTAGTCGCTGTTTGTCTCTTTGTGTCTCTTTGTAGTCGCTTTGTGTCTCTTTGTAGTCGCTTTGTGTCTCTTTGTAGTCGCTTAGTGTCTCTTTGTAGTCGCTTTGTGTCTCTTTGTAGTCGCTTAGTGTCTCTTTGTAGTCGCTTAGTGTCTCTTTGTGTCTCTTTGTAGTCGCTTTGTGTCTCTTTGTGTCTCTTTGTAGTCGCTTAGTGTCTCTTTGTGTCTCTTTGTAGTCGTTTTGTGTCTCTTTGTAGTTTCTTTGTAGTCGTTTTGTGTCTCTTTGTAGTCTCTTTGTGTCTCTTTGTAGTCGCTTTGTGTCTCTGTGTCTCTTTGTGTCTCTTTGTAGTCGCTTAGTGTCTCTTTGTGTCTCTTTGTAGTCGTTTTGTGTCTCTTTGTAGTTTCTTTGTAGTCGTTTTGTGTCTCTTTGTAGTCTCTTTGTGTCTCTTTGTAGTCGCTTTGTGTCTCTGTGTCTCTTTGTGTCTCTTTGTAGTCGCTTAGTGTCTCTTTGTAGTCGCTTAGTGTCTCTTTGTGTCTCTTTGTAGTCGCTTAGTGTCTCTTTGTGTCTCTTTGTAATCGCTTTGTGTCTCTTTGTAGTCTCTGTGTCTCTTTGTGTCATTTTGTAGTCGCTTTGTGTCTCTTTGTAGTCGCTTTGTGTCTCTTTGTGTCTTTTTGTAGTCGCTTTGTGTCTCTTTGTAGTCGCTTTGTGTCTCTTTGTAATCGCTTTGTGTCTCTTTGTGTCTTTTTGTAGTCGCTTTGTGTCTCTTTGTAGTCGCTTTGTGTCTCTTTGTAGTCGCTTTGTGTCTCTTTGTAGTCGCTTAGTGTCTCTTTGTAGTCGCTTTGTGTCTCTTTGTGTCTCTTTGTAGTCGCTTAGTGTCTCTTTGTGTCTCTTTGTAGTCGCTTTGTGTCTCTTTGTGTCTTTTTGTAGTCGCTTTGTGTCTCTTTGTAGTCGCTTTGTGTCTCTTTGTAGTCGCTTAGTGTCGCTTTGTGTCTCTTTGTGTCTCTTTGTAGTCGCTTTGTGTCTCTTTGTGTCTTTTTGTAGTCGCTTTGTGTCTCTTTGTAGTCGCTTTGTGTCTCTTTGTAGTCGCTTAGTGTCGCTTTGTGTCTCTTTGTGTCTCTTTGTAGTCGCTTTGTGTCGCTTTGTGTCTCTTTGTAGTCGCTTTGTGTCTCTTTGTAGTCGCTTAGTGTCTCTTTGTAGTCGCTTTGTGTCTCTTTGTAGTCGCTTAGTGTCTCTTTGTAGTCGCTTAGTGTCTCTTTGTGTCTCTTTGTAGTCGCTTTGTGTCTCTTTGTGTCTCTTTGTAGTCGCTTAGTGTCTCTTTGTGTCTCTTTGTAGTCGCTTAGTGTCTCTTTGTGTCTCTTTGTAGTCGTTTTGTGTCTCTTTGTAGTTTCTTTGTAGTCGTTTTGTGTCTCTTTGTAGTCTCTTTGTGTCTATTTGTAGTCGCTTTGTGTCTCTGTGTCTCTTTGTGTCTCTTTGTAGTCGCTTAGTGTCTCTTTGTAGTCGCTTAGTGTCTCTTTGTGTCTCTTTGTAGTCGCTTTGTGTCTCTTTGTAGTTGCTTAGTGTCTCTTTGTGTCTCTTTGTAATCGCTTTGTGTCTCTTTGTAGTCTCTGTGTCTCTTTGTGTCTCTTTGTAGTCGCTTTGTGTCTCTTTGTGTCT
>JBAMJR010000191.1:22500-42500 GCA_038501785.1 Myoxocephalus aenaeus
TGTCAATAATTGATCCCTATTGGCAGATCACAAAACGTTGTTTGTTGTTTTGTTTTGTTATAGCAGCTGGTCTGAAGTCAGTTTAACCATCAAACATTCTAAACCTTCTCCTTTTACTTTGTTATATTCATATATAGTGTGTCTTTTTGCATAAAAAAAAACACACAATTAAAATCATTAGGAATTAAAAGATTGTATTGATCTGTATGTCGTTCTCTCCTTCAAACATCTGGATTTATTCATGTTTCTCAACAACAACTACATTTTACAAGATTACATGTGAAGTGAGGTTTTACTTTACATTCGCCACATATTCATTTTTTACCGACCGGAGCCTGAATGCATCGTGATGTGACTGAATGGAACCTTCGTACATCAGCGGCGCTGCTAATGATACTAATTAAAACAGATTTAGTTGTTTACGGTTTAACGTTATCGGAGATCGGCGAACAGAAAGCATGAATGTCGATGTCCTGATCGCATATTTTTTTACAGAATATATTTTTTAAATACCAGTGAGAACATCCAGTGACAGCATTTCTGAATACGTCCTTATCTTCTTGTGTAGACCTGCTTTTTTATTGCAGGAAAGCACATCTAACAATGCTCCGCTACCTTGATGACAAACACATGGCATTTCCTATAACTCACTTCACAATAAAAGCCTCCCGCTGGGCCGCCGGTGGAAAGCAGCAGCAGGAAATGTTCAGTTACCACTAACGCGACACAGCTCCCCGGATCCAGCGGAAATGCATGTTTAACGAGGCCCAGCGGGCTGTGATCAAATGGCCGAGCTTTGGAGGTTTTTTCTCGCTTTTCAAGCCCCGGCCACTAGAGGTCAGTGTTTATACGTTGCTTTAAAGAAATGTATTGTAAGTACTCCACCGTTGCATTTAGTTATACTTTGGGAGGTTTGTAACAGGCCTGCACGACATTGTTCAATGTTGAGATGACGATATGACTTACGATTAATAAATATTGAATCAAGCATATCGGTGATACATTTTCGTGGTCGTCTTTTTAAATGCAGAACCAGGTTTTAGAATTGAGAATATTTTTGTGTTCACGGCAAACGTGACGCAACTTTTCTCTGCCTGACTAGTTTTACATATAAAGTTGATGCCAAGATGTTGACGGAGCAGCTACGATGTTAGCTTAGCCTAGCGACAATCGCACCAGACTCCATTTAGAAAAAAATGTGTTTTAAAAGTTATTCGCTTGTCGTCTTTCGGAGAGAAGGAACAAAACACGGATTCCGAATTTTTACAAATTGCAACACTACGTTGCTGTTTCGGCGTCACTTTTTAGCCGTTTATTGCAATTAAATCGCAGCAATATCTGTTTATTTTAGGAAGTATAGCTAATATACACAATAATAACATGGAGGCTGTGTAGTCTGCAACAAGACGGCAACAACTTTATCACTCCATCGCCGTCAACGACAGCGAATCACCACTCCCTTCCATTCAACCCTTCACAATAAAAGCCCCGAACACAGCCTACTAGAAGGAACTCACAGTCGCTGAGTGGCAGCTCAACATGGGTAACCATCCCTAAATATTATTCATTATTTATTCAGGCAGTCTTTTGCGTTGTATTTATTGTTTGTATCACGATGACGTGATGAAAACACCACTCGGTCTGTTAGTCTTTTTATTACATGATGACACCGAGGTGAACAAGCTGAAAGCAACGAATACACTGAAGAACATGAAACATTAATATAAATAATACAATTATTAAGGTGCGTGATGATTTTCTTCTGCTCTAATTTTGACACTAATTTGTAAAAAAAAAAGAAGAGGTAATTTGCAAACAGAGATTAAAGGAAAAGGAAAAATAACAGGAGCTATCCTAAAATAACAACCCAACACCAGTTTGATGGATAAACCCCGGGGGTTGCACACACACACACACACACAGTACAAGGAAACAATTTAACTAGAAACAGAGAGCTCCGTTTTTGTTGAAAGAGCTCGTGGAGAACAAACGTCTCCTCCCGAGCAGATTTCCAAATAGAAAGGGAGCGCCGGGTCACATTTCCAGACGCACCCTGAGCCTGCAGCCCCGTGGGGACGAGCAGCAACGACACTAATGGCAGGCTACATGGCATTTGGAGCAGAAAGGTGTGACATGCGAGCCTTCACACTTACCGCCTCGCAAGCATTTACATACCCGGACGCACACACACACACACACACACTCACACACTCCTCGGGGCCTGCCATTAATAACAGCTGACCTTTGCACGTTTTAGGCTGTGAAATGATAGTAAAGCAGACCTGAGGACGGCATATCACACTCCCGCTTCGCCTCATCCCTCCATCGCTCGCTCTCTGATGCGTCCACCCGTCCATCACCCCCCCGCGGAGACGTCGCTGTCCGTTTGCTATTTTAGCATCTTCGTCTCACAAGCCGGTTTCTCCCGTACAGTTTGGTCAGAACATATAAACACAGATGATTCTATACTAGAAATATTTGCATCGCAGCTCTGTCATTCACTACGTTTACACGCACCGAATATTATGGTTTTTGACCCTTATTCCCAAAAAGAAAACAATCAGAATAAGGTGATGAAGATGGTTATTTCACTAATATTGCTGCTTTTCTTATTCGGCATTCTCTACTCAAGCTTTGCAAACTATTGGGTAGTTAGTTTGTGTTTAACGCAACGAGCTGGTCGTAAACAGGAAGGAGGTTGTGTGTCTCAGAGGGCCGTAAAAACCCAGCCGAGACCAGACGGCAACCTCGTGATCACAGATGTGTTAAAGCTGCATTATCTCTGACCACCAGGGGGCGACTCCTCTGGTTGTATAGAAGTATATGCTTCATGTGTTAAAGCTGCATTCTCTCTCTTGACCACCAGGGGACAACTCCTCTGGTTGTATAGAAGTATATGCTTCATGTGTTAAAGCTGCATTATCTCTGACCGCCAGGGGGTGACTCCTCTGGTTGTATAGAAGTATATGCTTCATGTGTTAAAGCTGCATTATCTCTGACCACCAGGGGGTGACTCCTCTGGTTGTATAGAAGTATATGCTTCATGTGTTAAAGCTGCATTATCTCTGACCACCAGGGGGCGACTCCTCTGGTTGTATAGAAGTCTATGCTTCATGTGTTAAAGCTGCATTCTCTCTCTTGACCACCAGGGGACAACTCCTCTGGTTGTATAGAAGTCTATGAGAAAATGACTACACTTCAGTTCATCGGTTGCAAAAATCCAAGATGGCGACGGCAAAATCGTCAAACTCAAGGCTTCAAAAGGTTCAAGCTAAGTTTGAAACAATTACTGTCGGTTTAACAGTTAATTTATTTACATCCCTGTTTCTTACCTTTCAAAATAAAAGCACTAGACATTTAACTGTTTACCAGATGATTTCAGATTCACTCAGTTTGGGTTTATTTCATTTTTTTTACTTGATGAAATCCTTCCCCAAATAATTAGACAATGTGCAAAAAGTTATTTGTCCAAAGTCGACCAGCGCTCAACTTTTTTGCCTTTCAACCAAAACTCAAAGTGTTTTTTCTTGGCATGAAAGGTAAAAGAACGCGGCGCGGCCAAACCTCACAGTTTACTTTCCTCTTTCTTCCCTTTATTAATTTTGGATGAAAGACTTAACGGAACAAAAATTGCCAAATTTTAAAATCCTCTCGGTTCAGTTTGAGCCGTTTCCCCCCCTCGCTTCCCTTTTTCTTTCCTCCCAGGGAAGGTCGACGGAGCGGCGGAGGACTTCCTCCTCCTCCTCCTCCATCTGCTTTTTCTAGATCGCCGTGGCCGGACTAAACTTAAAAGCAGTGAGAGGCGACCAGCTGTTATCTTCGTAAAGGTCAACAAGGAATCCAAGGCCGCCCAGCTAAAACAACACTGAGTCCCCGTGGATCCGTCTCCACCTCACCCCGATTCATCACAGATTTTATTTCCTCCATCCCTCCCTTTTGCTTTCTCATGTCCCCCTTCCTCCTCCTCCTCCTCCTCCTCCTCCTCCCACCTCTCTCTCTCTCTTGTCAAGTGTTCATCCCGCCTGCCAAGCTCCTCCAGGTCTGTTTGGAAAAAACAAAAAAGAGACTTTCTAATTTGGTCAGTCTGAAGAGTCCAGTTTTTTTTTGTGTGTGTGTGTGTGTGTGTGTGTGTGTGTTACTTTCTCTCTTTTACGCCCATGAGACCATATGGGTCACACACACACACACACACACACACACACACACACACACACACACACACACACACACACACACACACACACACACACACACACACACACAGACAGAAATAGTCGTCCACTTCCTGTTGTCCACGGCCTCCTTCTAAAAAAATGATCGTCTTCATTATCATCATTCTTTTTTTTTTTTAAATGATTGGATTATTTAAAACGTAACTTTGATGTTACACTTGAAGCTACTTGGGTTTCGAGATCGCTGATTATTCAATGCGATGAGTCATCGTCTTTCAATCACAATGTGATGACATCATATATCGTCTAAATTGATAATAACGAGCAGTCGCTGACGCAAATGTTCAGAAAAAAGTGCTTCATAAAATGTTGAAATACTTTGAATTCGTCAAGTATTTAATTCACACAAGAGTTTACAAAACCACCTGGTTATTCTATATACTATATTTATTTATCGAATTATATCATAAAATAAAATAATTTTATATTGTTATAGCAGATTTGGGCCATATCGTCCAGCCCCAGCAAAAAAATTTAACTTTTTTTTCTTGTTTTTATATGATTGTAAAATGTATATATTTGGGACCTTGTGAGGGTATTTTTCATTATGTTAGACATTTTATTAGCTGGGAGATGAATCAATAATGAAAACAATCGCTAGTTGTAGCTGGAGAGACGACAACAAAACGCACTGATTGGTTTGTCGAGGAATGATTTTCTTTCTGGCCACTAGAGGGCAGTGCAGCCTCTAATCAAGCCGTTAATTGCATCTCTATAAATTGATGGATAAAGTTGTCGTTCCATAGTTTCAGAAGTATTCTCTGCCGGGTGCCGCTCTGCTCACGTGGTCGGTGGTTATCGGGGAAGAGCTGTATATTCTTTTCCCATCTCTGAGTGGGATTTGAACCTCCGGCCTCCGGGTCACGTCCCGCTCTGCTCCTCATGTTCTCCGTGCTGCTGCTGTCCATTTTGTCCTCTATGGAGATAAACTGCTGTTTACTCTGCAGAGCCACATAGGAAGTCAACCATGGAGAGAGGAGTGTGCGTGCATGTGTGTGTGTGTGTGTGTGTGTGCGTGCATGTTTGTGTGTGTGTGTGTGTGTGTGTGTGTGTAGTACTTCAGTGTGTTCTCACAAGAATAGAAGTAGAGGAAAAACTGCAAATATTATCAGACTTTGCTCTTTTTCTTTTGGTCAATAAATTAGTGATAATGCAAAGCAGGTTTTTTATCAAGCGCTTTACGTGAAACATCAAAGGACAAAAAGAAACGCTGCGTTTAAAGGTCACCTAAACACAAAGGAACGGTCTGTTAGGAGCCGAGAGAAGAGAAAGTAGCAACGAGCTAACGTAGAAAAAGATCAGGACCTCATGGATGTTTCTCTAGTCTCTGATCATGTGACTTATAAACAACCAATCAGTGTTAACTCTGAGACTCTGAGGTCATTTTCTCGATTTTACATAATTTCTTCGATTCACCTTTTAATGCACTTGCATATAAGATACATACCCATGTTTTACATCATAGATTACAGAAACAATATCAGCTCTCTATATAATGAGGCACCATTGTCATAAGGCAAAAGTGTAAAGAGAAAATATGACTCTAAAGCTGAAAAATTGAATCTTGATTTTTGGAAATTCTTCATATCTCTTGTGAAAACATAACTTTACTCAGGTGGTAGAACGGTTTTGATGCTTGAAATTGGTTTACCAAAGGTCTTAGGCTCACAAAAGCAATGAAATATATGAATAAAAATGGTAAATACATGTAAATAAATGTCTAAAACAAAAAAAGATATTAGCGTTTCTTGAGTAGAAATGTGGTCTGTCACACCTTTTCACCAAGATTATGAAAATTGGACTGATAAATGACATCATACTGCAGATTTCTGCGATGTATTATCGCGAAGATATGAATATTTTAAAAACGTAGACACTGTCAAACCGTAGCCTCGCAGGGGCCGGTTTGGAAGGGTTAAGACCAACAAGAGGAGAGCTAGTGACGTTAGCAGAACCGCTAACGGAGAACCAACATGAGGAAAGCTAGTAACGTTAGCAGCACCGCTAACTGAGAACCAAACAGGAGGAAAGCTAGTAACGTTAGCAGCACCGCTAACTGAGAACCAACATGAGGAAAGCTAGTAACTTTAGCAGCACCGCTAACGGAGAACCAACATGAGGAAAGCTAGTAACTTTAGCAGCACCGCTAACGGAGAACCAACAGGAGGAAAGCTAAGTAACGTTAGCAGCACCGCTAACGGAGAACCAACATGAGGAAAGCTAGTAACTTTAGCAGCACCGCTAACGGAGAACCAACAGGAGGAAAGCTAGTAACGTTAGCAGCACCGCTAACTGAGAACCAACATGAGGAAAGCTAGTAACTTTAGCAGCACCGCTAACGGAGAACCAACATGAGGAAAGCTAGTGACGTTAGCAGAACCGCTAACGGAGAACCAACATGAGGAAAGCTAGTAACGTTAGCAGCACCGCTAACGGAGAACCAACAGGAGGAAAGCTAGTAACGTTAGCAGCACCGCTAACGGAGAACCAACAGGAGGAAAGCTAGTAACGTTAGCAGCACCGCTAACGGAGAACCAACAGGAGGAAAGCTAGTAACGTTAGCAGCACCGCTAACGGAGAACCAACAGGAGGAAAGCTAGTAACGTTAGCAGCACCGCTAACGGAGAACCAACAGGAGGAAAACTAGTAACGTTAGCAGCACCGCTAACGGAGAACCAACATGAGGAAAGCTATTAACTTTAGCAGCACCGCTAACAGAGAACCAACATGAGGAAAGCTAGTAACTTTAGCAGCACCGCTAACGGAGAACCAACAGGAGGAAAGCTAGTAATGTTAGCATCACCGCTAATGGAGAACCAGCAAATATTAGAGATAATTTATGATTTCTAAACAGATTATAATGAATCCTCAAAACTACTGACAAGATAAAAATACAATCTTTTATTTTCCAAACATTTTGAATTGTGTTTTTTCACGGGAAGAAAACAAGAGAGAAATTTTGAAAATTTTGATCATTTAAAAAAACAATTAATGAATGAATTTAGAAGATTCTTTTATGAAGCTTCTTTTGTACGATGGGTTATTTTAATAGCAACTAATTCAGTAAATCAATGTATTTAATTGTTTCATTTTGTTTCACAGTAACAATATAAAGTCATGAAGGAACGATCCCTCACTTCCACATATTCAATATTTATTGATATCTGATCGGGATTTGGTATAAAGTTTATTATACTTTATTTATATCAACATGTAAATGTGTTTGTGTATACGAGCATTTATAAAACCCTGTGTGTGTGTGTGTGTGTGTGTGTGTGTGTGTGTGTGTGTGTGTGTGTGTGTGTGTGTGTGTGTGTGTGTGTGTGTGTGGCAGGTGTTTTGCGTCACCACCCACCATCCATCAAGTCAAATGGGCGAATGACAGGAAGAACAAAAACAAATCCTTCGCTCCGGCAAGAATAAACGACTGATGCCGACCAATGACAAGTGTTTATTGTGTGCGTGTGAAAGAGATGAAGGTATATATGTGTGTGTGTGTGTGTGTGTGTGTGTGTTTGTTTATTTGTGTGTGTCTGAGTGTGTGTGTGTGTGTGAAATTGAAAGAGAGAGGAAGACAAAGCAAATGAGTGAGAGATGAAGGAAGGAGAATCGGTTGTTTATTGTTTTACTAGTCCACACACACACACACACACACACACACACACACACACACACACACACACACACACACACACACACACACACACACACACACACACACTCATTATCCCGCTTAGTGAGCATGTAGTGAACATTTCCAAGATGACCAACTCAACCTCTTAAGTTAATATAAATATATGAATATAGTTAAGTATATAAGTTAATATATTAACCAGCTGATCGATCCCCAGTGTAGTTGTACATGCGTAGTATGTATTACTGTAAAAGTTTACATTAGTAAGTATGTTTAAGTAGTTTTAATGCAGAAAGTGCAAACATTTGTATTCATATAAAGCTGATGAAAAAAAAACTTGTCTTTGAAAGAGACAAGTTATTTATGTATTTGTGAAAAAGTAAAAGTGAAAACATTTAGGAAAGTAATGCATAGTGTGTGTGTGTGTGTGTGTGTGTGTGTGTGTGTGTGTGTGTGTGTGTGTGTGTGTGTGTGTGTGTGTGTGTGTGTGTGTGTGTGTGTTGACCTCTTCCAGCTGTCTGTGGATAATGAGAAGCTGTCAGCAGCAAGAGGACACAACACACACACACACACACACACACACACACACACACACACACACACACACACACACACACACACACACACACACACACACACACACACACACAGCAGTGTTTTCCTTCTTCTATCTTCATCTTGAACTCATAGCTGGACGATGTTTTCACATCCTCTCTGAACTCAAATGTTTTCTCTCTGTTTCCTCGTTGTTCTAATAAATAAAACGTCCTTCTTCATCTCCGTGGAAACAGCACCATGGTGACTAAAGTAGAGAACTCAAACACGTCTTTAGTGCAGAACACAGTTATGATGACATGACTCATGAAAAGAACTGTGCATGTTCCATCCTCTCCTCCCTGCGCTGCTCAGAGTTCAGTAAAGCTGCTCTGATTTGTTGTCACGTGACCGTTGGTCCCAGGTGACTCAGTCATGGCGTCATAGTTGCTCTGAAGGGCTCAGAATTTTATGTTTTTTACAGAATCTGATTAAAGGAAACGGTTTATTTATTATGATTTATTATAAATGAGACGTAGTGTCGAGTAATTATTATTTTAATGGAACTTGACGATCTTTTGTTTTGTTTTAGTTGCCTTTTCTTTGGTCACGCGCGATGTGTTTAAGGACCGTCGGAAAGATGATAATATAATTCCATGATTATATATATATATATACATATATATATATATATATATATATATATATATATATGTAACGTTACAGAATGCAGCATGCGCTTACTGACCCTCGAAGATCAATTATGTCGTTTTATTCTTTACTCAAACTCGTCTTTCCATCTTCATATCTTTTTTATTTTTACTCGTTCTCTCAATTTTATTCTTAATGTCTAATAATCGCTGTCCGGGCTCCTCTCGTCCTGAAAACTGGTGTATCGTGATCGTTTATGTATCCTGTATGTACACACACACACACACACACACACACACACACACACACACACACCAGCAGGTTGGACCCGAGGGCTCAGTTTGGGAGGAAACTCCCTTTCTAATTTTCCTCATAAAGACTCTAATGAAGACTAATGACGGAGCGAGGTGTGTGTGTGTGTGTGTGTGTGTGTGTGTGTGTGTGTGTGTGTGTGTGTGTGTGTGTGTGTGTGTGTGTGTGTGTGTTTTAACAGCCTGGCTGTTCTGTCTGGGAATGTCTCTGTTCTCCTCTCGCTCCTTCCTCCTTCCATCACCCTTTTCTTTTCTTTTCTTTACCTTTTTTCCATCCCCCCTTTTGTTTCCTCCCTTTTTTATTTCCTCTGTCGGTCCTTTCATCTTTATTATTTTCTCATGTTTTCATCCTCTTGTTCTCCATCCGCTCCTCGTTCTCCATTCATCTTTATTTTATTCATCTTTCCACTTTTCTTTTTCTGTATTTCGATGGTTTTCTCATCTTTGCGGCTTCAGACTTTAATTAATAAAACACTAACAATGCTAATACTGATATTTACAATGACAGCTAACATAAATATATATTCCATTCAGTTACATTGTGGTGCGTTCAGGTACTGGGCTGATGGTTAAATCATAACCTTCATCATGATCACGTTTAAATGTGATCTTGTAAAAGTGAGTTTTCGGCGAGAAGTTCTTGTGAATTATAACTTGTTTAATAATAAAACTCCAAAAAGCAAATGCAAACAAATGTTTTTTATGCAAACAAATGTTTTTTATGCAAACAAATGTTTTTTTTTGAAAAAAGAAGAAGAAGAAGAAGAAGAAGAAGAAGAAGGGGGAGAAGAAGAAGTTAATCACGTTCATCCTCTCTCTCTCTGTCCATCCTCTCTCTCTCTCTCTCTCTCTCTCTCTCTCTCTGTCTCTCCCCCTCTCCCCCCTTTTCCCTTCATTTCTCCCCCTCTCTCTCTCTGATCCTTCCCTCTCATCTCTGCCTTGTCACCTTTCCATCCTTCCTCGTTTCCTCCCTCTCTTTCCATCCATCCTTCTTCATCTCTGGATGTTTCTCCTCCCCGTCCATCGCTCTGTGTTTTCTGCCTCCATTAGGGGGGAAATGGAAAAAGTGACATCAGCTATTTGGTAAACGGAGAGAGATGGAGGGAGAGAGAGATGGAGAGAGAGAGAGATGGAGAGAGAGAGAGATGGAGAGAGAGAGAGATGGAGGGAGAGAGAGGTGGAGGGAGAGAGAGAGAGAGAGAGATGGAGAGAGAGAGAGGAGAGGAGATCAAAAGAGTGACATTAGGAGTGATTGTTAAAGAGAGAAAAAGGGAAACAAGGGAAGAGGAACCACAAAAAAAGAGTGACAGGAGGAGAGAGAGAACTGGAGGAGGAGGAGAGGGCGAGAGAGGTAGAGATCCATTAGAGAGAGAGAGAGAGGCTTCACCTCATTAACCTCGTAATGCAGAGTAAATATACAGAGAGACGTGTGTGTGTGTTTACTCCCAGGCTCCTGTGTGTGTGTGTGTGTGTGTGCAAAATACATTACCAGAGTGCCTCTGTATTTGTATTGTGTGTGTGTGTGTGTGTGTGTGTGTGTGTGTGTGTGTGTGTGTGTGTGTGTGTTATAATCCTGAGCTTTTTCAAACTCAATTTAAAATTTCAAAATTATATTTCCGCACGTTTTGTCGCCAATTTGTGTATTTATTTATTTATTTATTTTTGTTCTTCTCTCAATTCTTTGATTTCCAAACTCATCCCATAACTCTGAGGAACAGAGAATCCTTAAACCAGCTGCTGGTCAATGCAGCTTTAGTTTAGTTACATTTTCATTTATAAAACTATTTATAAAACTTTATAAGCTGAGATATCAAATAGCTTTTGCGCCTCGCAAAAGCTATTTGATATCTCAGCTCATAAAGTTTTATAAATAGTCACATTATACATACAAAAACTATAGTTTGTTGTATTTATGAAATTATAGAACCAGAATAAAGACAAGTATTGACATTTGTATTGCTGTTTTACCTGTTTATAACTATCAAACTCTTATGAAGAGGAGAAAACGGTCATGCGTCGGCTACATTGAGGTGAATTAAAAACATAACTATGCGGTCCCTGCCTCCTGTCTATTTTTGGGCTCGTGTGGTAGAGCGTTCATCCTGTAGTCACAAGGTCGCTGGTTCAAACCCCGTCCTCCTCACGTGAGGTTTACATTTTAAACTCATGTCCTTTGCTTCGTTCACACTGAGCGTCCTCACTACAGACTTTAGAGCACCGCAAACGGAGGAGGAGGATCCGTCTTTATAGCGGACTCCTCCGTGTCTCATGAGCTGCAGCACAACCAGCAGCATAGTGGAGTTTAGAGACTGATCCACTTCCTGAAAGTTGATCTACTTTACTCAGTTTGCTGCAGCAGTTGAGGAATCGCTCTTCTTCTTCATCTGCAGCTTGTTACTCTTCATCAGATGTTTGTTCTGGAAGAGTCTTTCAACATTACATGTTTTGTTGTTTGCTAATTTCTCGCCACATACCAAGCAGACAGGTCAACCCCCTCCATCATTTACAATACAACAGAACACCACTCCATCTGGTCATCCTTCACTATGTTTTTACAAACCTGACCCATTCTATTAATATCCATATTTTTGTCTTTTTCAGCCTGAAACCCAATTGAAACATGCATACACGCTGTGGTGGCAGGGGCGTGGTTAGCTCAGCTGCAGAGGGGGAGGGGAGAAGCGACTCAGGGAACAGGTGCCGGGATGAGGTGCGATCAGCCTCAGCTGGGTGCGATTGTTTGCGTGTGGGTGTGTCCCATATAAGCAGCGACTGAGGAGGAGTGGGGAGATGAGGTAGCAGAGGCGATGCAGCCAGAACCGCTGCCAGTCGAGGAAACGACAACCCAGACATACCTGCACCTTACCTGTCGAGAATAAAGTTGTTTACTTACCTGCAAACTACCGTGTGCTGCTTTGTGCTGCCCAATACTCGTGGGGTAACAAGGATCATTACACACGCTTACGCACATACATATACATTTGCTCTTATTTATACTTAAAATAAATACATTGTTGGCTTGTGTCTCACTGTTTTGTTGCCCTCTTCATGTTACGTCTATGTATTGTCTTTTTATATAACATTTTAAAAAAGCAGACAGGTCAGCCGGCGTCGTTGGAGGTGAAAGCAAATGAATACGTCCACGCAGAATTAAACTCTACTTTTCTCCGTGACTTTTCTTTTTATTTATTTAGCCATCGACAGTTTAGCGAGGACGGGGGCTCTGAGGATCACGATGAGAGCCGCCTGCAGGGAAGAGGCTTGACAGAGACATAATAGGATGTGATGCACATTTTAGTTAAAAAAAAAAATGACATTTTTATTTTTATTTTCAGTGACCCAATATCACCTCAGACTCCAAGATAAGCTAAAGAGCCGCGGGTTGCCGACCCCGGCATTAACCAAACAAACATCTTTGATAAAAACTATATTATTTTTCGTCCAGAGAATAGATGCCGACTTTATTTGATCTATTTTTTGATTATTTTGGTTCTTCGTCGGATGGTTAGTGTGTGTGTGTGTGTGTGTGTGTGTGTGTGTAAAACACCACAAGACAGCGCTCATTATAATACTGTATATTTGCAGCTCAAACCCAGAGAACAGTGACAGACTGAGATCATCAGGAAAAAATAAAATAAAACAAGAAAATGTTTGTTTCTATCTACACGGAATATCCCTTTAACCTTTAATAACCGTTAACCCCAAACACCCCCCCGCCCCGCCCCCACCCCCGTACACATTTCAAATAGTAATCAACAGATAAACAGAACAAATAAAAACACGCAGTGGAATAAACAAATGCAACACAACAGTCTGCACTCTTATAGGTCAGAAAGAGGAAAGTTTCTAGTGTTTGACGTACAGCGGAGGAGCGCTTGATTTCAACACCAGAAGAAGTCTCTTTGCCACTTCAAGGTGGTCGGGGACTCGCTCTGGAAATCCAACCACAAAAGAAATAAATGTAAGTTTTGTTTTTTTATTCATGTTTTACGGAGAGTCGTCGTAAAGTTTTTGAAAACGGACGAATCAAGCGCTCCTCGTCTTATAGACGCCACACAGCGTCTTCCTGGTCACCGGGGCAACGCGGATCCAGAGGTGAAAAGGCTCCGAAGTCGAGGAAGAGAATTTCAACGTACCTTTTTTTTTTTTTTTCTTCACGGATATAATATCGTGTCTAAAAATCACTCCATCGTAATAAAAAAGGTAGTTTTTTTTTCTTTTTCTTTTTTTTACACTTTTGCATCATTTGAGAAACTTATTTCACAGATTATTAAGGGTGATAGAAAATACTTTATACATTGAAAAGCTGCATCCAACATATTCAGAGAGAGGGAGAGAGAGAAAGAGAGAGAGAGAAAAGATTTATAGAAAAGAAAAAGAGAGTTTAAGAGTTGAAGGTGAGGAGATCAAACAAACCCAAAGTGTTCCCATGCATTCTTTTCAGTCCCTGTATGAACAAAAAAAGAAAAAAAAAGAATGAAACTTGAGACAGAAATAAACTCCCAAGTTGGTTTTCTCCCCTTACGTCATTTTTTTTTTTTACACAAATCATTTTCTGAACTCCAGTCCTTAGCTCCTCCCACTAGCTGATTATCGTCCAATCAGAAGGGGCGTTGACGGCCAGCCAATGGGGTTCTGTCAAAGTAGGAAAGGTGGGGCTGGAATCTTTTTATTTATATATATATATATTCCTCTTTAAGAACGTTTAGTCTTTTCATGGTCTTCAGGAATCAGAAGCGCTCGTGTGATTGGTCCATTTTAAAAAAGGTCCCGCCAATCAAATCGAATATTTCATCAGTTTCTTTCTCGAAATAAAACGAGGGGGACGAGAGAAAGATCGGTGCAGAAGAGGAAGAGGAAGAGGAAGAAGAAGAAGAAGAAGAAGAAGAAGAAGAAGAAGAAGAAGAAGAAGAAGAAAGGGGGCGGTTCCTCGTAGTAGTCTTATTGTTTGCGTCGCAGCAAAAGGTTTGAATCCCGCCGGGGGAGGTCGACGCTGTGGAAGGGCTGGTGGAGTTCTTCTGTGCAGGAGGGGGCGGGGCTTCAGGGGGCGGGGCTTCGGGAGGCGGGGCTTCGGGAGGCGGGGTCCGTCTCTCTAGAACATCATCGGGTTCTTCAGAAACGACCGGGAGTCTGAAAGCACAAGAGAGTCGGTCAACAAACCGATAACTTATTAACTTTATTTATTGATTTTTACCTGATAATCATTCTCTACAGTTCGAGCGATTTTTTCAACCAAAACCTCAAAATAATTTCATTTGCTTTGTAAATTTTTCGTGCAATTTCGTCCAATAAAAATCAATAAATCCGGTTGCAGGTAAATTGTTTTACCTCCACAATTATTAATTCATCCTTTCTTTAATTTAAAGGCGTTTCTTCTCAGATTTCGTTTGTTTGAACACGTTTAATATGTTTAACTCCGCCTCTTCAGTCGCACCGGCCTCGAACCGCCGGCCCTCGGATCCGAGGGCTCCGAACCCTTTGATGTGATTATTAAAGCAGGAAGTAGTTTCATCTTAAAGCATCCGCTCACGATCTCTCTCTCTCATTTCACCTCCGTCCTTCTCCTTCCGCTCCCTGTAGTGCTGTTGCTGCACACACACACACACACACACACACACACACACACACACACACACACACACACACACACACACACACACCTTCCTCTCCCTGCGGTGTCATTGTTTTCTGCGAACGTTGCAAAGTGTTTACATTTCTGCATAACAGCAACCATAAAGCTGCTTCCTCTCCTTCTCTCGCCCTCCACTTTTTACTCGTCTTCCTCTCGCTCCTCGTCTTCATCTTACACTCTGCTCTTGTCCTCTATTCATCATTCTATGTTTCATATATATATATATATTTATATATATATGAAACAGGTTTGAAAATCTTAAATTTCTCTTTCATCTTTCCTCGTTCCCTCCTTCGTATTCCCTCCTTCCCTCCTCTTCCTCCCTCCTCTTCCTCCCTCTCATCTCCTGCCCTTCCCTATTTTTATCATTTTATCACCCCACGATCCACTCAGACCCTCCTCTCCTCTTTCATCCCTCTATTCTACATGCATCCCCTCTTCCTCCTCCTCCTCCTCCTCCTCCTCCTCACCTCCCGTCCTCTATCTGTTACTCGTATTATTTTTATCCCGACCCATTCTTCTCTCTGTCCTCTCCTGTCCTCCCTCTCTCTCTCTCTCTCTCTCTCTCTCTCTCTCTCTCTCTCTCTCTCTCTCTCTCTCTCTCTTCCTCTCGTTCGACCCGGTGTTTTAAAAACTCTCCTGCAACTTAAAAATAAATAAAAGTTCTGTCCTTAAAACTTCCGTCCGTAACCTTTCTGCCCGACTATTAAAGCAGATTTTTATTATTTATAAATCACACAAACTTGTATTTTTGGTGAATTGTTTGGTCAATAAAATGCCATAAAAAATAAATAAAAATGAACTGTTTCATCTTAAATAATAATAATAAGTCTGTTTCAGTAAGCCGTTGCAACTGACGATTCATTTTTATTGATTGATTAATAGTCTAGAAAATAAATTGCTAATAAAAAAGTATTATATCATCCATATTTCAGAATGAACTACAATGATTGTGTCCGTTAATGTACTAAACATCCGATCCGTTTAAAGTTCCTCCAGCTGCGAGTAACGCCTTCTGTAAACGTGTGCAATGCATTGTGGGATAACGAGGCTCCGTCAACACATTGTTCCTGTTCCCTCCTCCTCCATTTATTTCTCTCACTAGTTTGACCTGCAACTCTCCTCCATCCGTCACCACGAAACACACCTCCTGTGTGTGTGTGTGTGTGTGTGTGTGTGTGTGTGCGCTCGCTGTCCTGGTTAAAAATGATGTTGACCTGCCTTGTTAACAGTCTATCAGCCGGGTGGAGGAAATGTCACTAGGTCTCGAAACAAGGTCACATCTTTCAACTAGAGGAATCTGTATCTCTTCCTCCTCCTCCTCCTCCTCCTCCTCCTCTTCTTCCTATCCCACACATCCCCTTTTCCCTCTTTTTCCTCCTCAGGTCTTTTCATATTTTCTCCTCAAGTTCTCCTCTCCTTTTTTCTGCCACCTCCTCTCATCCCCCTCTTCTACTTCCCTCTATCCTCGTTTCCTTTCCTACCATATCTCACCTCTCCTTGTTCCTTCTCTTCGTCCTCTTCATCCTCTTCTCTTTCTCCTCCTCCTTTTCCTATCCTCATCACAGTTCTTGTCTTCCTCTCCTCTTTCCCACCTCCTCCTGTCTTTCTTCCCCCCTTGTTTCATCCCTTCTTTTCCTCACCTCCTCTCCTCCTCATTTCAGATCTACCTTCCTCTCTCGCCCTCTACCTCCTCCTCCTCCTCTCCCATTTCCTCTCCTCCCGTCTTTCCCAACATCTCTTCTAATATTTTTACCGGCCAATTATTTTAACAACCAAGACAAACCAATACTCCTTTTTAACCCTTCATCTCTCTCTCTCTCTCTCTCTCTCTCTCCCTCTCCTTCCTCTCCCCTGCTTCTCGTTCCTTCTCCCTCTCTCAGATTGTAATGCGATGTCTTTCTTTGTATTCAGCAGTTTTCTCCTCACTCGTTAATTAAGAGTGTGGAAGGTGAGAGGAGGCAGGGGAGAGGTGTGTGTGTGTGTGTGTGTGTGTGTGTGTGTGTGTGTGTGTGTGTGTGTGTGTGTGTGTGTGTGTGTGTGTGTGTGTGTGTGTTAGTAAACCACCGTAGGTGCAAAATGCTTTTATGGCAGGAGGGATGAGTGTGTGTTTGTCAATGTGTGTGAGCAAGGCAGCAAAGGGGTCCTACTGGGCCAATCAACATTAATGAAATCAGGTGTGTGTGTGTGTGTGTGTGTGTGTGTGTGTGTGTGTGTGTGTGTGTGTGTGTGTGTGTCGGAGTGCTTGGCTTGCAGAAGAGAGAGGATCTAAAAGGGGTCTAAAGAGGAGAGAGAGCTAATTAGAGTTCCCTGTCTCACCAGAGTGTGGATCAAACACACACTGGAACACACACTTACAGGTACAGAGTGCACACACACACACACACACACACACACACACACACACACACACACACACACACAGGTTCAGAGAGTGTGTGTGTGTGTGTGTGCCCATAGATATTCATTTATACACACGCTGTTTCAAGTGAAGGTTTTCAATGTCAGGGAGGACTGAGCACAGCTGGTGGAAAGAGACGACACATGCATACTAACACACACACACACACACACACACACACACACACACACACACACACACACACACACACACACACACACACACACACACACACACACACTGTACTTGTGAGGACCCTCATTGGTATAACGTCCGTGACTTTAACCTAATTTCTGAGTTTTAACGCTCCAACGACTCGGTCGTCTTCACAGGAGAACTTCCTGAGATGATAAGATATGATATGATATTGTATGATATTATATGATATGATATTGTATGATATGATGTCACTCATTATTAACATTTTGAAACCTTGGACATGCCCTCTGGACCGAGCAGAGGATGCTCTTCTTCCCCAGAACGTTCTCTGCACATCCGTGGCCGTGCGGTTCGGTCATTTATCTTTTTTTACATTTTTTATCTGTATCGAGTTCAGAACATTTATCCAATAAAGATGATTCAGAAATATTTTATCACATTCTAATTCATTACTTTTTACGACACGCTTCACAAGGGCTTTTTTGACATTATTATGTAAATTTATTAATGACATACTATGATTTTTTTTCACAGAGGTTTAGACATACTGTACATTATATTAAATAGTATATATGTATGCTTATATGACTTTTTGGACATATTATTCTGTAACTTTATTTTGAAATTTGTTGACATATACTATAACTTTTTTCACAAAGATTGTTTTTGGTGGGCCGTCAGGGCCTGTAAGCCTTCTCTTCTGGCCTAAACAGAATCACAAAGTTATAGCTATTTTATAATGTAATTGTTTTTCACAAATACACTACATGTATTATAAATATTTTCCCCTATTATCTTATTTTCTCATTGCACAGCTCCTGTCTTGTCTGTTCCTGTTGTGTTAATGTGTCTATGGTGTTGTTTTTGTTATATAGTTAATATCATTCCTTCTGATCGTGGCTCGTGCTCTTGAGTGTGCGGTGTTTTCGTGGCGCAGTTTTGTTGGATTGTTTTGTCATGTTTTGTTATAAATAAATGTGACTGGTTCTTGTGAATTTCTTCTTGTTGATGTGAACATGCATTGTCCGTTAATGACGCGCATCCCGTCATACGTGTATTTATGTAAACAATAGGTAGAAAATGCACGGTCCGCCACTAACTGTATACTATATTACATATTTATGCTATACAAAGTCTTTTTTATGACTTTTTGGACATATTATTATGTGACTTTTTTTCATGAAATGTTCCGACATTCATACCTTTTCCTGACATTTCTAGGCCATACTATGCTATGACATCTTACACTTTGACCTTTAATAGCATATTAATCACATGCTCTATGATGACTTTTTCATATTTGAAAACTTTTCATGGAAATTCCCGTGACATAACAACTATTCTACGACTTTTTATTTACTAAACTAAACTGCACTGACTATCCAAACCCTTTCTTTCCTTGAAGTGTCCTCACTTCCTAAAATGTCTTTATTCACTATATTTTGTGTTTCCACTTCCACATGTCTCTACTTTACAGAAATATGTCAACAGTGTCGCTTTTCCCAAAATGTCTTTACTCTCCAAAACATCTAAAAAAATGTGTGTTTTACAACTTGGTCATCGAGCACAAACGCACAACTTAAAAACACACACACACACACACACACACACACACACACACACACACACACACACACACACACACACACACACACAAATATTCACACTGACATGAGCTCAATGAAATATTTCCACACACTCACATGTGTGTCTGATAAGGTGCACACATCAAAGGGAGGCCACAGTGTCTCTGTGTCTGCTTAATGTCTCCACTAATCTCGCCTGGGCCCCAACACACACACACACACACACACACACACACACACACACACACACACACACACATATGCCTACCATGTGTGTGTGTCTACAAACTTGTAACTCTGCTTTGAACACACTTGTGTATGGAGTCAAATCTGTTAATATGTGGTGTGTGTGTGTGTGTATCAGCATGACTCTGCAACTATGAGTGCATCTGACTGAGTTTTATGATATTTTTTTAATGCTTTGTGTGTGTGTGTGTGTGTGTGTGTGTGTGTTCAGGTACCTTGCACAGCGCCGTTGTCTTGCTGGTTTCCATTAAGCTCTGGTTTATCCTCGGCTGCAGCGTCTGGTGCGACACACAAAGACAAGAAGAGTCTCAGTGGGTCGGCCAATAAAACAACAAACGGCTCGTAGTAACTGTGAGCAGGTCAAGGACATCATTGGATTTTCGTTTTTTTTAAAGCCACAAACACGATTATTTGGCCAGATGATTATTCTTTTGGAGGAATAAAGTGTTTCATGGACTCTAATTCAGAGAGTATAAGACTGATATTAATATTAATCCACAGGTTGGGAACCTCTGATTTAGTTTGTTTCTCTTGATGTGAATCGTCAAAACACTTCAACTGAGCTGTTTGTGGATTTATAATATTATGTTATTAAGTTATAATTCACTAAATGA
>JBAMJR010000191.1:50000-66942 GCA_038501785.1 Myoxocephalus aenaeus
GGTTCAACTACAATGTGTCATCTACATTGGTTCATCTACATTGTTTCATATACATTGGTTCATCTACAATGTGTCATCTACATTGGTTCATCTACATTGTTTCATATACATTGGTTCATCTACAATGTGTCATCTACATTGGTTCATCTACATTGTTTCATATACATTGGTTCATCTACATTGTTTCATCTACAATGTGTCATATACATTGTTTCATCTACAATGTGTCATCTACATTGGTTCATCTACAATGTTTCATCTACATTGGTTCATCTACAATGTTTCATCTACAATGTGTCATCTACATTGGTTCATCTACAATGTGTCATCTACATTGGTTCATCTACAAAGTGTCATCTACATTGGTTCATTGACAATGTGTCATCTGCATTGTTTCATCTACATTGTTTCATCTACAATGTTTCATCTACAATGTGTCATATACATTGGTTCATCTACATTGTTTCATATACAATGTTTCATCTACAATGTTTCATCTGCATTGTTTCATCTACATTGTTTCATATACAATGTTTCATCTACAATGTTTCATCTACAATGTTTCATATACATTGTTTCATCTACAATGTTTCATCTACAATGTGTGATCTGCATTGTTTCATCTACATTGTTTCATATACAATGTTTCATCTACAATGTTTCATCTACATTGTTTCATATACAATGTTTCATCTACAATGTTTCCGCTACAATGTTTCCGCTACATTGTTCCACCGTTTGACTTCAACACGCTCAGCCTAACACAGCGGCCGCATGGCGCCCGTGAACTCGCGCTGAACTTAACCTTGAGCAGAGCGAGAGAGGGAGAGGTGTCACCCCGCCGTCAAGCGTCTCGCTAATAAAAGTTGACAAAGCAAAAGGGAGGGAGGGAGGGGAGGGGAAGGGAGGTGAAGATCTGGAGGTCGGAGGGGTGAAAGGGTGATGAGAAAAAGGAGGTCGACATTGCCGTTTTTTTCTTCTAATTCCTCCGTTTTTCTGTTGCTCTCTTTTGCGTTTTCACTTCCTGTTTCATCTTCACCTTCATTTTTTCACCTCTCTCCTTCCTCCATCCCTCTGTTTGCCTTCTTTTCCTTCCTCCTCTCTTTTTCAGACACACACACACACACACACACACACACACACACACACACACACACACACACACACACACACACACACACACACACACAGGACGTTCCATCTACTTTAATTTGTCCATTAACCCTGAACCTCCTAAAAGCATAACCTTGACCTTTGACCCCTGGCCTCAGACCCCCCGCTTGACCTTAAAATAGCTCTCCTCCCTCTCCTCCCCCCATTTTCAAAGGCATACTCCCCCAAGATGTTCACTCTTGAGAGAAGTCGCCTCAGCTGTCAAAAACAAATGCACACACACACACACACACACACACACACACACACACACACACACACACACGCACACACAGAAGATGGAAGCGGCTGCTTTCATTCCAATGAAACAATAACACTGATTGCTGTTGTCGTGACGACTGAAGTGATAGAATAATCAATGTGAGTGTTTGTCGCCTCCCGCTGCCCAGTGTGTGTGTGTGTGTGTGTGTGTGTGTGTGTGTGTGTGTGTGCGCAAACACATTACTTCTGCAATAAGAAATAGAGCGAACATGAGTGTGTTTGTTTGTTTTTGCTTGTCTGTCAATATGTGTGTGTGTGTGTGTGTGTGTGTGTGTGTGTGTGTGTGTGTGTGTGTGTGTGTGTGTGTGTGTGTGTGTTGATGAATTGAGTCATTTAGTAGAGTGTGTGCTGATTAATCCAGGCGGAGTGTTAATACGGGAGATGGGAACAGATTAAATGGTGTACATTAACAAATATTGCCACCCCTTTAAAACACACACACACACTCTGTATGTGTGTGTGTGTGTGTGTGTGTGTGTGTGTGTCCTCCCGTGCAGTGTGTCTGTTTGGACATACAGTTTGTGTACTCACTGTTGGCCAGGAGCTGTTGCTGCTGCTGGAGTTGGTGTTGATTGACAGCTCCGAGGGACGGCCCCCTCCCGCCTCCTCCGGGAGCCCCGCCCCCTCCAGGTCCTCCACAGTGGGCTCCAGCAGGGGGGGCTGGTCAGGCGCTCCTTATCCCAGGAACACTCGCTCCCACCTGGGTGCACACGCAGAGGGGCGACGTTCAGGCTCCAGACCGGAAAACGGGACTTTTCAGCGTCATAATCGTTTTTTTTTTTTTTTAGAATTTAAACGAGTTCCCGTTTTATAAAACAGATCCACCTGTTAGATATTAAACCTTCTGCTTTACGGGACATTATGGGATGGAGACCTTCTGATACCTTTTGTTCAATACAGATTCTGAAACCTGAACTTAATAAAAAATAAGCCATAAAAAAATAAAATGTGGTTATTTGCATAAAAACACACAATTCAAATGATTATGAGATGATTGTTTTTGATTTAAATATTTCCTTTAAATAATAATACATCTTAATATTAGTAGTTTTAATGATATATTGTTTAATTATACATAAACAGCTCATAACTCCTGTTTTAATATCTATTTTAAGTTGCCGTGAAAACATCTTTTCTCGTAAAAATGTTAGGAATCCAAAAACAAGATACAGATCTGAGTGAAAATATCATCAAAAAATAAAAATAAAAATGAAGTTTCGTTATTACATGAAAAGCTTATTTGTCTCTTTGCATTTCTGCGCTGCAACAGATCCATTTGTATACAATATTCTAACTTAAAGTTCTCTTTTAGATGATTTGTCAATAGAAGTATTTAAATTGTTGTAAACTAAGATCCTTACAAACAGAGTTTATTCTATAATATAATTCATAAATGGGTTATATTGTCAGTTAATACGATCTTTTGATCACGATCAAAGATCCTCATCAGGAAATGAGTGAAACAATCACTTTCTCTCTCCACACCTTCATCCCATGCTCTCTCTCTCCCTGTGTAACGCTGCCTCTCTCGCCCAACACGTCTCTCTCTCTGCTCCCCTGTTCCCTCTCTCATCCATCTTCATCTCCCTCCATTAGTTTGAATTAGCAACCGTCTCTCTCTATTATTGCCTACTGAACTCCCTGCGCTGTGTGTGTGTGTGTGTGTGTGTGTGTGTGTGTGTGTGTGTGTGTGTGTGTGTGTGGATGACAGCTGGGCTTCATCCCCTCTGCCATTTACACCAGGGAAGAAAAGAAGTATAAACAGATGGGCAGATGTTCTCTCTCTCTCTCTCTCTCTCCCTCTCTCTCTCTCTTATTTCTCCCTTGGCCTTGTCCTCTCCTTCGCTGCCTCTCTTTTATTCTCTCTCCTTCCTCACGTTTTTTTCTCTCTCTTTCGTTGTTTTTTTAAAACAATTTTTTTGTTTATTTCCGTCCATCTCTCTCTCTCTCTCTCTCTCTCTCTCTCTCTCTCTCTCTCTCTCTCTCTCCAGGTGTTTTGTCGTCCACGTCTTTCAATGCAAGTCATCTCTTCTTCTGCATTTCTTTAATTAATGGCACCCAATTGGAGAGTTAGCGCCACCTACAGTTTCATCTTGATCACCGACAGCTAACCTCATGTTTGCATAACAGTGGTAGAAGGAATAATCAATTCATAAATTCAAATGTTTTTTTTTGTTGAGAATTCGGGTTAAAAATGTAGCTTCAAGTGGATGGAAAGGAAACTCACGAAGGCCGTCTGAAAGCCGAGCTGCGGTTAAAACGAGCTGAAGAGATTTTAGGGTTTTTAACGTTCTACGATATAAAATAGGTCAATAAAAACTCCTTCTGGTGAGTTTAGAATCTTCTGCGTTTCTAAAAGAGAAACTAAACGTCCTCCTTTAGTGGCGGTGAGGTGAAGTCACGTGACTGTGTGCAGTTCCCTTGTATGCTAACGTTAGCTTTTTACTTCTGATTGTATTCACGCTTGAAAATTCATAAAAGTGGTGTTAATTTGTAAAGATTGTATCATAAACTTTGAGGGTTTTTTTCTGCAATAATACCCCAAAAAATGTAAATTTGAAAGATCCCATGGTGTTTTGTTGTTGAGTAACCGATGTGGCGCTAACTTCCTGGTTCAGCGCATCGATAAACCACAGTTCAGATTTTATACGAAAAGTCCATTTCTGCTCATTACATGCATATAATGTTTAAAAATAATATTCAGTCATCACAGAAAACAACTCACTACTTAGTTAGGTTTAGGAAAAATATGTTTTAATGTTTTTATTGGTGTCATTGTTAATTTATTAATAATAATGTTAACAATGGTATTAGTTATAATGTTAACAATGTTAATGTATTAATAAAAATGTTAACAATGTTAATGTATTAGTTATAATGTTAACAATGTTAATGTATTAATAAAAATGTTAACAATGTTAATGTATTAGTTATAATGTTAACAATGTTAATGTATTAGTAAAAATGTTAACAATGTTAATGTATTATTAATGATGTTAACAATGTTAATGTATTAATAAAAATGTTAACAATGTTAATGTATTAGTTATAATGTTAACAATGTTAATGTATTAGTTATAATGTTAACAATGTTAATGTATTATTAATGATGTTAACAATGTTAATGTATTAATAAAAATGTTAACAATGTTAATGTATTAGTTATAATGTTAACAATGTTAATGTATTAGTTATAATGTTAACAATGTTAATGTATTATTAATGATGTTAACAATGTTAATGTATTAGTTATAATGTTAACAATGTTAATGTATTATTAATGATGTTAACAATGTTAATGTATTAGTAATAATGTTAGCAATAGTGATGTATAAGTAATAATACTAATAAAGTTGAGGTTTCTATCTGTCTCTACTTTTACTAACCAATAGATCAATGGAGGAAATAATGAGCAGATTAATGCAGAATGGAAATAATCCTAAAACTACAACAGCAAAAAACTACTTTTCCATAAACGCATGAGTCATAATTATGAAGTATTAATCTCACAATAGAATATGTAATAGTCCTTCCTAGTTATATTGATATACTTGTACTGAAGGAGCATTTCACAGTATTTCTACTTTTACTGAAGTCTCTGAATACTTCCTCCACGGCTGCTTCCTTATCTTCTTCTTCACTTTCTCTCCTTCTCTTCTTCCTCTATGTCCTCCCTCCTTCTTTCCTCTCTCGCTGACTAAAAACAGAGATATGGTTTCCATTGACTCGTCTCCATCGCTCAGTGTTTGTTTCTCGTGTTTCTAAAAGACACACAACAGATCCACTTTCACCCGTCAAACACCAGAACACATCTTTTCTTTTTCCCCCCTTCCCTCTCGCCCTAAATATCCCTTTCTCTCGTCATCCCTCGCTTTATTTCCCTCCTTCGCTCGCCCGCTCGTTCCCTCTCTCCTCCATTGTCCGCCGGAGTTTCCCAGGCCGGTGTGAGTGTCTCTCACACAGGAAACGCGGCCGGACAATGAAACGGAGCACGGAAAACACTCTGAATGAAATAAAAGAAGAAGAGCAGGAGGGAATAAATAAAAAACCACAGGGCGAGAGAGAGAGAGAGAGAGAGAGAGAGAGAGAGAATAACAAGAGTAACTCTATCAGCCCATTTGCCAGGTCAGCTGAAGAAAAGGAGGAGATGGAAACAGAGGAAAGATTGCTCTCTCTTTTCTTTTCTCTTTGCTTTTTGTTTTCTGTCTTTTTAATAATTCAGAGAAGCAAACACAGCCGAGATGGAGTGGCCCGGAAAGTGTGTGTGTGTGTGTGTGTGTGTGTGTGTGTGTGTGAAGTCTTTGTTTTTATATATGTCACTTAGTGCTTTAGGTCATTTTCCAGACAGATACTTTGAGACTAAACTATATATTGATTACCATCAAGCATCCACACTTCACTCTTTATTATTGACATGAGCTCATATTATTATCACGTTGTCACGTATGTGCTGTTGAAACACGCTCTTCGTTCTCACGTGTGCGTCATCACCTGAGACGTTATTCAATGCTTGACTTACAGTATTTTTCATTTTATTTAACTTTTATTTATCCAGGGTTTTCAGAGGCAGCAGAAATGTTTCACACATGAAAGTGAAAACATAACAAAAACTAAACAGCAAAATGTTAAAAAGACCGAAAATAAATGTGTATATATATTTGTAAAGAAACAATCGCATCCACTAGTGAATTAGCAGTAACAAGAAAAGCACTTTCAGTCTTCAAATAGTCCTTCACATAGTTTTTATGTTCAAATATTGAATATTTTATGATTTACTTCTCAAACACAAGTTAACAGCAATATTTACTTATAAGTACTTTTTCATATTGATCTTTTTGATAAATAGTTACTTTGATTTTTATACTATTTAGCATTAATATATAATGTAGTTGTGACGCACACACAAACACACACTCATTAAATTGTCCCTAAATTAAAAAATTATAATATTGTCTATATATGATTATTTGAAAGAGTTATTTAATTTAAGTAGTTCAAGTTCAAATAAGAATCTAAAATGTTAAGAAACTGTTTTTTTATGTGTAAACATTTTACATTCCCTAGTTTTATTCGGAGTTTTTTTTTTTCCATTGAGGTATTTTACAGGAATTATGAATAAATAATAATGCAACCGTTATCACAGCTTATGAGTTTAGAGCCTCTCTTAACGGCGCTGTGGACGTCCTGCTATCGTTAAATAAACGCCACAGCACCGAAAACTTATATTAAATAAATATTAAAACATAACATGAGGGTTGAAGAGAGAGGAAGCAAAGAAAAAGAGAGAAAAAGACTCTGAAACTGGACCTGCCACACACACACACACACACACACACACACACACACACACACACACACACACACACACACACACACACACACACACACACACACACACTCTCGAGGTCTCTGTCATGTGTCCATATGTTTGCAGCGTAAAATGTGGAAACTGACACCAGAGCAGCGATACGAGCTCGGGTCCAATTTCTATACTTTTTCTTCTTTGTTTCTATGTGTGTGTGTGTGTGTGTGTGTGTGTGTGTGTGTGTGTGTGTGTGTGTGTGTGTGTTTTAGTTTTCTTCTTCTTTAAAAGTGAGATGAGACAAGAAGACATTGAATAGAGTTATTGGATCTTCAGGGGAAGAGGAAGAGGAAGAGGAAGGTGTGAGAACTGACAGAAATAAATAAATACGAGTTTAAAATATGAAATAAATTGTTGAAACATTATCAATGAATGTCATCACGTATAAGATGAATATGTTATGAAGATGAAGATGAGTATAAGTTAAAATATGATGTTTGAAACGATATCCACAACCCCAGAATATAAACTTCTTATCCATTAAATCAGCATTACAGGAAGTAAAATAATATTTCATAATCTAAACAGAAGAAATTATGTCACCTAACTTGACGATAATAATAATAATAATAATAATAATAATAATAATAACACCTGTAATACATGTTACTGTAATATATGTAGCTTTACTCTTTAAATATTGCTTTTATTTTGATCATATTAATAATAAGTACTTGTATATGTTCAGGTTACGTGGTACATGGGTATTATGTCACGGCTATGGACCAATCAGATCGCTTGATTTCATAACATGCATCTTCTGGTCACGTATTTAAAAACCCAAAGAAAAAAAACACTATTTCCAAAATGAGATGTACTTCTGTATATGATACAGTATACATATATATATATTAATATACTTCTTATGTGAGTACAAGCAACATCATTTACTCAAAGTATCAAAAGTAAAAGTACACACACTGCCAGTGTTTCACTAATAAAAACAGCATCATTATTACTGATGTATTAATACATAAATGGTACTTATATGTAGTATTTGGTCACAGTGGAGCTCATTTTGAATACTTCATGTACTTTTGGAGGTTTAATCTGTAACAAGGATCATAGTTTAACTTATCACGCAGAATGTTATAAAACATTTTTTCACATGTTTTGTTTGTAAAATATTCATTTAAAAAAATTAAGAAATACAGTATATAGTCAAAAGAAGAATATATAGTATAATTATGTATTAATTAGGTTAAGTGTCATAATAGAAGTATGAAGTAGCAGGTACAAGTACCTGAAGGAGTAAAAGTACGTAGTTACTTTCAACTACAGGTGTGTGTGTGTGTGTGTGTGTGTGTGTGTGTGTGTGTTACCTGTGTTGGAGTGTAAGTCATCGTCCGACTCGTTGCCGTTCTGGAGACTCATCATCATCTTCATCTTCTGCAGCTTTTGGAGCTCGGCCATGGCTGCTGCTGTCAGGCCTGTGAAACAAACACACACACACACACACACACACACACACACACACACACACACACACACACACACACACACACACACACACACACACACACAGTATTGTCACCTTCATCATCCTCATTATGACAAACAAGTAAGAGGTTTCATCAGCTGCCCTAAAAAAACTAAACTAAATAAACATCCATCAATCTCTCAACGAGCCACCGGTCCCCATCATCCTGGTCGGACCTCGCAGGTGCCACTACCCATGATGCTTTGCGGCGAGAGCCGTGACACACATACTGACGACCGGCTGTCGCTGTCGCCATTCTTTCCGCTTTTCAGTCCGAGCGTTTTGTCGAAGTGTTCCAGGGTGCGAGTGAGAGTTTCAGACGCCCCGGGGCCGACGCATGTTCACTGAGACACACACACACACACACACACACACACACACACACACTGAGACACACACTGACATAGGGAACACGCCCCTACCACTACACACACACACACACTGAATCTTTTGTATGGACTAAGATCCCTGGCTCTGTGCACTGACCTGGAACTGACTTCTATACACAACAACCAGCAGAGTGAGAGCGATGACCCTCTGTGTGTGTGTGTGTGTGTGTGTGTGTGTGTGTGTGTGTGTGTGTGTGTGTGTGTGTGTGTGTGTGCTTCATTGTGTCAATGCACTATTATGTTTGTAAGTGTGCATGTGAGCCCTTTGCGTCGTGCTGAGTGTGTACGTACAGTTTTCTTTCATCTATAAAT
Organism: Myoxocephalus aenaeus; assembly: GCA_038501785.1. Taxonomy (NCBI): domain Eukaryota; kingdom Metazoa; phylum Chordata; class Actinopteri; order Perciformes; family Cottidae; genus Myoxocephalus; species Myoxocephalus aenaeus. The sequence goes on from JBAMJR010000191.1 coordinate 58,978, forward strand.
GTGTGTGTGTGTGTGTGTGTGTGTGAGGGAATGCATGCATGATTATCTGTGCATACTTGTGTGTGTGTGTGTGTGTGTGTGTGTGTGTGTGTGTGTGTGTGTAGGTCAGTTGGTTTTGCCCCGGTCACGGTTGACGGCTCTGGAGGAATGTCCATTACACACACAGTACAGTTGTCTGCGAGCTATAAAGAAAACAAGATGGAGGGGGGTCATGAGGGGGGTTGTCGCGTTTGAAATTTAATTTAAAGCGAGATGAAAGGAGAGATGGAGAGATGGAGAGATGGATGTGAGGGAGGTGTGGAGGACGGACAGCAGTGTGTTGTGTTCAGGTGAAACTGGAGCTCCTCGTTTAGCTGCAGAGGTAAAGAGTTCAAAACCTTTGTCGTTGTTGGATGTTAGTGTTTGCCTTCATGTTTTTATAATGTTAATATTCATTATTCTTGTTTATTGTAAAAAAAGAAGAACATAAAAGTGTACAGGTTGAGGTTCAATGTTCAATAATGAATTCTACCTTTACCGTGTGATTACTTACTTATTACACTAGTTCTGATCTTGTTTTTTAAATGTTTGTATTACGTCTTGTTCTTTTTCACTGTCTACTCTATCTATATCTATCTCTCTATCTATCTATCTCTATATATCTATATATCTCTATATCTCTATCTATCTATCTCTATATCTATCTCTCTATATCTCTCTCTATATATATATATATCTATATCTATCTCTATATCTCTATCTATCTCTATCTATCTCTATATCTCTATCTATCTCTCTATATCTATCTCTATATCTCTATCTATCTATCTATCTCTATATCTATCTATCTCTATATCTATCTATCTCTATATCTCTATCTATCTCTATATCTCTATCTATCTATCTATCTCTATATCTATCTCTCTATATCTATATATATATATATATATATATATATATCTCTATATCTATATATATATATATATATATATATATATATATATATATATATATATATATATCTATCTCTCTATATCTATATCTCTATCTATCTCTATATCTCTATCTATCTATCTATCTATCTATATCTGTCTCTCTATATCTGTCTCTCTATATCTGTCTCTCTATCTCTATCTATCTATCTATCTATCTATATCTCTATATCTCTATCTCTATATCTCTCTCTATATCTCTCTCTAACTATCTCTCTCTCTCTCTCTCTCTATATATATATATATATATATATATATATATATATATATATCGATGGTGGCAGGTTGGGAAGTTTCAACATATTGGCCAAAAATGTGTCATTGTAAGTTTAAAGTCTTTTTTTTGTGCAATTTCACGCAGAAAATACAACTCATTTATTGAATTGACATGAATGTAAAGATCTAAACGGCGTGGGAAACGTCTGTGTTACTTCATTACTCAGCCACCTGACGATGGATCCTCATCCCAAACCAGGAAGCGTCAATCTTAATAATAATAATACAATCTGTTTCACAAGTACAACGAGTAGAGAGAGAGAGAGAGAGAGAGAGAGAGAGAGAGAGAGAGAGAGAGTCAAAGAGCCCGAGGCAGAGTGACCAGACGTATTGTCTGCTGAGAGAAGAGGAGGAACATGATGGAGGGAAGGAGGCCAACACCGAGGAGGACCACAAGGAGCTCTCCACCTCACGGAGGTTCTCGAAAACCGTCAATCAGATGCAACGAATAATGACTTGTCATGAGATACATGTCATTTACCATTTGGTTTTCCACGACAGCAGAGGATGACAAAAAGGAGAAGAAATGCACATGAAAGAGAAGCAGAAGGAGACTGAGGGTGAACGAGGGAAGAAGGATTGATGTGAAAGGAAGAGAGAGAGAGAGAGAGAGAGAGAGGGAGGTCTGGAAATAGTCCAAAAGAAGGATGAGTGACATGAAGAAGGGATGAGTGACGGCAGAGAGGTCAAAGGATGAAAGAGGAGAAGGAAGGAGGACCAACATGGAAAAACAAGAGGAAGAAAGGAAGAGGGAAAGTTATGAATTATGACATTTATTTAGACATGAAGTGAGAGGAGTTGCAAAGTAAAGTTGCACAAAAAAAAATACTTTGATAAATATAATTTATATAATAACGTTTTCTGCAAAAAAGAATATATATAAATATATAAACTAATAAATACTTTCATTTGCATTTATTAACCAATTAACAAAGTATTATAATCATAAGTTGTAACTGTATGATAGCCATCCAGATCATCTTTAAAGACTTAATAATAATACATTATTAACCATTAACAAAGTGTTACAATCTATCTATGTAATGTATATAAATATATGTTTTACAGGTTATTATGAACATATAATTGATACAGTTCATAAAATGTTATAATATGTCCAACAACATTTGTTCAAATGTCAATTAAAGCATTGCTAATAATTAGTATTACACTAATATTACACTAATAATAAATCAATATTTCAGTATTGAACAAACTGGTGAGCTGACCAACAAAACCAGTGACAGGGATTCTACAGCAGCCTGGTAAACACAACAACAAGCTAACTATATTCTGTTTAAGTGGAAAATAAAAATAAAAAAGAGAGAGAACAGCATAAAGAAGAAGAGGAGGGATTATTAATAATGGAGGATGGGTCATTACTCTGAGAACACCTTGCCACACTCACAGAGATGCATACACAGATACAGGAAACAGGGCTGCACACACACTGGACACACACACTCATATGCACAAAACATGGATTACACACTCCCATAAACACACACACACACACACACACACACACACACACACACACACACACACACACACACACACACACACACACACACACACACACACACACATCGGACAGAAAGTCTGAACGCCCGCTTCGCCTCGATGAAACTAGAAGACAATCAATAGTGAGGGCAGCATCACAATACTGTTCTCCATCATGACTATCAAACACACACACACACACACACACACACACACACACACACACACACACGATCGATGGCTGTCCGCTGTGTCCACGGTTACCCAGCATCGACCCCCGCCGCTAATGGCGACCAGGGAACCTTGGGAATTAGTGTGTGATTGATTGACAGACTGCTTCAAAGACACACGCGTCATATAGAAGCCAGTGTGTGTGCGTGTGTGTGTGTGTGTGTGTGTGTTTCAGTGGTCCCCTGTGGGTTGTCCATACGTTGTTTACCCATCTCTTTTTCCTTCCTGTGCATCCTAATGTTTTCCGAAGGACGAAAGAGAGCGAGAAGAGCGAGAGAGGATGAGACAGGAAGAAGGAGTGGAAATAGGAAGTGTGGACAAAGAGGATTATGACGGAAGAGAAGTGGATCGTCAGCGTAACGCGTGACAAACTGAATCCACTCAACGGGAGGAATTTTCCCAGGGAATAGTTGAGTCAAGGTGGGTTTTATTCAGGACTTTCAAGCAGAGACTTTGGCTTCGTGTAAAAGTAAAAACTCTAAAAAAGAAACACTGATAGTACGGATCTCTTTCATCTCCTTCGACCTGTCAGACGGCGCTCAGGGCCCGTTTGTATCGGCAGTCTTTGCTTTGTAACCATCAGAGCGTTGAATGCATCGCCATGAAATTTGTTAGGGATGCCCATGGGGCCTGCAGGAGGACTCCTTTTGGTTTTGGTGATCCTCTGACCTTTTTCTCTAGCGCCACCAGCAGGTAAAGAATGGCAATTTATATCAGTGAAACATCTCTTCATCTGCAGAATGGATCGGTGCAGACATCAATGTTTCAGAAGGGATGAATGTGGCGTTGGTTGAATAAACAAAGGAGAAAAAGGTATAAAGTTGGTTCGAGCAGAAGAAGAAACAATGAACTGACGAGATGTGTTCGTGTCCCTAAAGTCTCGGCAAAAAACATGCTTTTGCACTATGCACCCTGGGTGTGAAATAATGTGTTAAAAACCGCACAACGCCCCTCTGGCCGCACAGGTGTCTCATGTAAAAGAGATCTTGTATTTATTACAGACTTGCTGATTAAATAAAAGTAAAAAAAATATCTCAGACACACTTTTTTTAATGCTAGGAATTGAACATTCTACAAAAGAACAGAAACTTCCAAAGCAAAGGAGAAAATAAAAAACAACTAGAATAACCACCTCATGGTTTTCAACCTTGTCTGTTCAAAATGTCACCACTTAATAATAGTAATTATAACAGACAAGTGTGTGTAATTATCATGAATAACATTGATTAATAAATACATTCAGTCACAGTGACCTTTCATCGCTAAATTCTAAATCCCTTCATCCTGAGGTCCAAGTGGAAGTTCGTGAAAAACTTTAAGAAATTCCCTTCAGGACCAACGAGCAACCTTAATTAAAACAAGTTAATAAAAACATAAAAGTATTCATGTTTTGTGGTGTATTATTATAAGTCAGGAAAATATAAAATATTATACACTGAGGATGTTGATGGCGGTTAAAGTTTTAAATGTTGAAACGTTTGACTTCAGACTTTTCAAAATAAAAGCTCAATTGATTTTAGAGATTTTGAAACTGAACCCAGTTTTTCCTCTTTAAGAAACGTGTCTCTCTCTCTCTCTCTCTCTCTCTCTCTCTCTCTTGAAGTGAGTTCTTCACTTCGACCACATGGAAACCCAACAAAGCGTCCGGGGCTCATATTTGGTGAGCGACCAGGACTCTGGCCTACATAGCACATGCTAGACTAAGTCATTGACGCCTCCCCCCACCACACCCGTCATGAAGGAAGTGGACCTCCTCCTGCTTCTTTTTCAGTAAAAGCATCCACTACATGGCGATATTCTAAATGAGATCTGACAGTGTCCTTCCACAGCACGGGATGGTCTTTAATAGCTCTGAGTCTGCTGGTGGAGGCTGTTGGTTGATCTTCAAGAGTCCTAACCCCCCCCCTCCTGAGCTCGCGTGAAACCCACCCCATTTGGCCGCGGTTGTAAATATTTAATCCACTGCACCTACATCTCTGACGAAGTGCTCCGAACACGCTCTCAGAGACGGAGTGACACTTTGAATAAAACAAACAGGAAAACAGAGAAATTGCTCTTTGTGTTCTGAATTTAGAAACACACTGTTCTGTTTTTTTTTTTTGCCCCCCCTTTCTTCCTGCGAGCACTCGGAGTGCCAATTTACAAATGCAGTCGATTGCTCTTGTGCTGAGTCAAATAGATTTCAGCTCCACACTCTGGCACTTAGGTGGCCCATCTTTAGCTTTCACTACCAGTCCAAGACGCCCATTTGGAACCGTTTCACAGCGGCCATTTTGTGTCATCTCTGATAGACACACTGGCTTTAGAGTCCTTGTGTTCGCCAAGTCTTTGACTTTAAAGACGTTTTGTAAACAGGAAGTCGTTAGAACAAACATTGAGCCGCTGAACTCCATTAGAACTTTCCATTGAGTTGAACTGGAAAAGCAACTGGGTTTGACGGTCGATAAAAAGTAATACAGTAACGCTAGCAGTGCCTGTTAATAGTCAATGTTCAAGTCAGTGGTTAGAGGTACAACTACATTAAATTCCTTGTTATTGGGTCTATTTCCTGGGAAAGACAAGTTAGTCAATGGTAAAGAGTTCTATAGCCTGATACAGTCAATGCTTTAGGATTATGTTCCCAGTTAAAGTTCGTAAAAGGAACTTTTAACTGGTTCTGAACCAGTCTCAGTGTAATCCAGATGCCGCCATATGACCTGCATCAATAAACACGACCACCAACGAGAAGTTTGTCTCTATTTCTATATAGTTATTCTTAATGCTCGTCACCAGATGCGGTAAAATAAGAAGTTTTCTAAAGGGAGTCTGGTGCTCGGAAGAACTACCGTGATTGTCCACAGGGGGCGCCAGAATCAACACATTACAGTTACTTTAGCAGCTCTAGGGGCTGTTATTTATTGGTTCTTCTGGTACAATCAATTCTTCAGGGCTCTACTGTCTAAAAAAAGGCAATAATTTGAAGTTATATTGCCAACTTTAATTCAATAATTAGGCGTATATTGATTCATGAAGTCATCCTACAGTATAAACTTAATATGTGAAAGATATAATGGGTCAATAGGAGCTCTATTGGCCAATCATTATGGTTGTCAAATTAAGTTCTATTAGCTATTTAAAGTCGATGGTTTGAGGTTTTCATTCCTTAATAAAGTCCACATAAAAGATCAAAATGTAAAAAAAAAAAGGTTATTCTGTGTTTCAATTCGATGGTTAGAGACTTTATTCCCTGTGTTTTGTACTCTGAGTGAACAGCCCACACATATCACCAATAAGTGAAGATCCAGTTTTTAAAGAAAACTACTGCTCACAGAACCAACAATCCTCTTTTATTAGCAGTAATTACTTTGCAGGCCGGTGTAAACAAGTGTTTTATGGTAATAACGTGCGCTGCAGGTTATTATAGTTTATTACCTCATTGATTTTTGTTCTGGCAGAACTTCACACTTTTGGACTGTTTATGAGCGAGGATCATTCAATTAAACTGTAATCTTCAGGAATTACGCTGTTGCTTATTCAGTCCCGTTTTTCTTTGTTGGGGTATTTCTGTCCCGCGTTTCACGGAGATTAGCCGTCAGTCCAACTGGCGCAGGCCTGTGCTGTGTTTTTCCACTTCTTAGCTGTTGCTTTAGTTCTGGGTTGGCCAAACCTTTTGGATTGTGGGCCAAACAATAATGAATGCGTAGTTTTTTAAGCCATTTACACAACAAGGAAAAGTTTCCAAATCAAATGAAAAAGCCAGAGAAAATACAATTGCTATCAAAATAACTATACGCAATATTAGTTTAATTAGTGTGCCAATATATTTAAAAAAAGTAATTATGTGTTTGCTGCTCTTAAAGTTATTTAAAATCAATCATTCTAAACTATAATACTGTGGCCTGTTGCAAACATACAATATGATAATGTTATGTGCAAATCTGTAAATAAGTTTAAAAGTTTCCTTTTGTTCATGTCGCCACTTAAAATATTACGATGCAAATGTTAATGTAAGATGTAACTCTAATATTAAACGGGTTAAATACGAGATTGGGATCATTTGTATTGCCTCTCAACGGCTCTCAACATGGCGACGGCTGAGCTAACGATGCTAAAGGTGCTAACAGTGCAAACTACAGGAAAAGTTAGCATAGCCTAATAAAGTATGATAAAGATTGGTCGGCTTTCACAATAAGTCAATGTTAAAAGGTTCTATTGGTTAATAAAGTCAATGATTTAGGGTTAAAGTTGGTACAAGGAACTTCTAACTGGTTCTGAACCAGTCTGTGTGTAGTCCTCTATAGACCTCAGTGTAGTCCTGGTCCTCTATAGACCTCATCTAGTCCTGGTCCTCTATAGTCCTCATCTAGTCCTGGTCCTCTATAGTCCTCAGTCTAGTCCTGGTCCTCTATAGTCCTCATCTAGTCCTGGTCCTCTATAGTCCTCAGTGTAGTCCTGGTCCTCTATAGACCTCATCTAGTCCTGGTCCTCTATAGTCCTCAGTGTAGTCCTGGTCCTCTATAGTCCTCATCTAGTCCTGGTCCTCTATAGTCCTCAGTGTAGTCCTGGTCCTCTATAGACCTCATCTAGTCCTGGTCCTCTATAGTCCTCAGTGTAGTCCTGGTCCTCTATAGTCCTCATCTAGTCCTGGTCCTCTATAGTCCTCAGTGTAGTCCTGGTCCTCTATAGACCTCATCTAGTCCTGGTCCTCTATAGACCTCATCTAGTCCTGGTCCTCTATAGTCCTCATCTAGTCCTGGTCCTCTATAGTCCTCAGTGTAGTCCTGGTCCTCTATAGACCTCATCTAGTCCTGGTCCTCTATAGTCCTCATCTAGTCCTGGTCCTCTATAGTCCTCAGTGTAGTCCTGGTCCTCTATAGACCTCATCTAGTCCTGGTCCTCTATAGTCCTCAGTGTAGTCCTGGTCCTCTATAGACCTCATCTAGTCCTGGTCCTCTATAGACCTCAGTGTAGTCCTGGTCCTCTATAGTCCTCAGTCTAGTCCTGG
>JBAMJR010000192.1:0-10000 GCA_038501785.1 Myoxocephalus aenaeus
TTACAGTTGTGTGTCTGTGGATCTCACACAGACACACAATGCTGACACAATCAGACACAATTGTTGTCGGATGTTTTCTTTTCAAACTCAGAGTTCCTCCCAGGAAGTTCAGAGGAACATAAAGAAAACTGCAGGGAACGAGTCCTGCAACTTCCCCACAATCACAACAAGATGGAATAACGTGGAATAATGTGGAATAATGTAATAATGTAGAATAATGTAGAATAATGTAATAATGTAGAATAATGTGGAATAATGTGGAATAATGTAATAATGTGGAATAACGTGGAATAATGTGGAATAATGTAATAATGTAGAATAATGTAGAATAATGTAATAATGTAGAATAATGTGGAATAATGTAGAATAACGTGGAATAATGTGGAATAATGTGGAATAATGTAATAATGTAGAATAATGTAGAATAATGTGGAATAATGTGGAATAATGTAATAATGTAGAATAATGTAGAATAATGTAATAATGTAGAATAATGTAGAATAATGTAATAATGTAGAATAATGTGGAATAATGTAGAATAATGTAATAATGTGGAATAATGTAGAATAATGTAATAATGTAGAATAATGTAATAATGTAGAATAATGTGGAATAATGTAGAATAATGTAATAATGTGGAATAATGTAATAATGTAGAATAATGTGGAATAATGTAGAATAATGTAATAATGTAGAATAATGTAGAATAATGTAATAATGTAGAATAATGTAATAATGTGGAATAATGTAGAATAATGTAATAATGTAGAATAATGTAATAATGTAGAATAATGTGGAATAATGTAGAATAATGTAATAATGTGGAATAATGTAATAATGTAGAATAATGTGGAATAATGTAGAATAATGTAATAATGTGGAATAATGTAGAATAATGTAATAATGTGGAATAATGTAATAATGTGGAATAATGTGGAATAATGTAGAATAATGTAATAATGTAGAATAATGTAGAATAATGTAATAATGTAGAATAATGTGGAATAATGTAGAATAACGTGGAATAATGTGGAATAATGTGGAATAATGTGGAATAATGTAATAATGTAGAATAATGTAATAATGTAGAATAATGTGGAATAATGTAGAATAACGTGGAATAATGTGGAATAATGTGGAATAATGTAATAATGTAGAATAATGTAGAATAATGTGGAATAATGTAATAATGTGGAATAATGTACTAATGTGGAATAATGTAGAATAATGTGGAATAATGTAGAAAAGTGTAGAATAATGTAGAATAATGTAATAATGTAGAATAATGTAGAATAATGTAATAATGTAGAATAATGTAATAATGTAGAATAATGTGGAATAATGTAGAATAACGTGGAATAATGTGGAATAATGTGGAATAATGTAGAATAATGTGGAATAATGTGGAATAATGTAATAATGTAGAATAATGTAGAATAATGTAATAATGTAGAATAATGAAATAATGTAGAATAATGTGGAATAATGTAGAATAATGTAATAATGTGGAATAATGTAATAATGTAGAATAATGTGGAATAATGTGGAATAATGTAGAATAATGTAATAATGTAGAATAATGTAGAATAATGTAATAATGTAGAATAATGTAATAATGTAGAATAATGTGGAATAATGTAGAATAACGTGGAATAATGTGGAATAATGTGGAATAATGTAATAATGTAGAATAATGTAATAATGTAGAATAATGTGGAATAATGTGCAATAATGTAATAATGTAGAATAATGTAGAATAATGTGGAATAATGTGGAATAATGTAATAATGTGGAATAATGTACTAATGTGGAATAATGTAGAATAATGTGGAATAATGTAGAAAAGTGTAGAATAATGTAGAATAATGTAATAATGTAGAATAATGTAGAATAATGTAATAATGTAGAATAATGTAATAATGTAGAATAATGTGGAATAATGTAGAATAACGTGGAATAATGTGGAATAATGTGGAATAATGTAGAATAATGTGGAATAATGTGGAATAATGTAATAATGTAGAATAATGTAGAATAATGTAATAATGTAGAATAATGTAATAATGTAGAATAATGTGGAATAATGTAGAATAATGTAATAATGTGGAATAATGTAATAATGTAGAATAATGTGGAATAATGTAGAATAATGTGGAATAATGTAGAATAATGTAGAATAATGTAATAATGTAGAATAATGTAATAATGTAGAACAATGTAGAATAATGTAGAATAATGTAGAATAATGTAGAATAATGTAATAATGTAGAAATTGAGCTCCACCTCCAATGCTTTAATAATTATAACACAATAATATAATATGTAGTATTCTGAAGGGGCCTTTCCACTAGATGTACTGTTAGTGCTTGGACGTTGTATTTCTACTGTGGTATTAGTACTTGTACTGAAGTACAAGATGGAAGTACTTCTAACGCTAACTGCAGAATTACTTTTCTTAATATAATACTTTTTAATCTTCTTCTGTCTAATGACCTTTATTGTGAATTGTATTTCCTAAACTTTCTTTCTTTTCTGTCTTTTATCTTCTTAACTCTTGAAGGAATGTTTTTTTATTGTTGCTTACAAAGTTAAATATGAACTATTCAGATTCATAACCAGTTTTATGAAGTTTAATAACATGTTTTGAGTCCCTCAATGTATTTACAGCTGAAGACAAGGACTCAAAGCTCAGGGAGAAATGGGAATACATGTCAATAAAAATACCATTTGAATGTATACAATTGTATAATATAGACGTATGAAGAAGCAGCAAATACACAAACGTGTGTTTTATTGCTTATTAATATTATTTTAATATTTTGCTCTATGAATAAACTCTTCAGAATGAGCTTTATGATGTGAACACAAAGATGAACTCTGGTTTAAAGCATAATTCACACAGCATAATATTATGCAGCTTACAGGGTGGTAATACTACAAAACAAATAAGCATTGTGTGATTATTATATAATATATTAATGTTTTTATTGTTGTTGTCCTCATCTTTATTTTATTTATCTTTTGCTGTTTTTGTATTTATTTTGAATTTATTTTATTCATTTTATTTATCCTCCATGTGAAACACAGACAGGGTTCTACCGCCCCCCCTGGTGTCTCAGGTGAACTGCATGCCGGGAGTAAAGACCCCTCTCACTGTGGACCGGTCTGATGCGTGACAGCACGCGCGCGCACTCTGGCGTCTGCAGAACAACGACTCATCCTGGTGATCTGGTGATCTGGTGATCTGGTGATTTCTTTATTGTATTTTATTATCGGTGTGATTCAGAGACATCAGCGCGTGACGTCAGAGCGTCTCCTCGTGCGGCTTCGTTTCATCCTGAAGGTTCCGGGTCCAGATGACGGCCTCCAGCAGGTCCAAGAGCCGCGCGCCGCGGGCAGGTAACCCATCACGTCATCGATGTATCGATCAGTGATCAGCGATCAAACCCTCACGTGTTCTCATCTCTCTTCCGGTCCCGCGCCTCCTGGAACGCGTCCTCACAGAGGATGGAGAGGTAAGACACGCGGGGACTGAGGCGTGCGCGTGCGTGTGTGTGCACATGTGTGCGTGCGTGTGTGTGTGACCCCTTTGTTGTTGTGATGACATGTGTGACATGCTTCGTGTCTCTTGAATTCATATTTCATCCGTTCATTCATCTCAAATCATTCCAACACGCAGTGCTTCATGCGCTGTTATTCCTCATGTATCAGAATAAAGGGAATATATATATATATATATATATATATATATATATATATTTGGGTTTTGGACAAAGATGATTCATGAATAATTTAAAAAGCATTAGATGCAGCTGCAGAACCAATAATATCACAATTATTAATAATTATTAATAAGATTTCAGGCTTTGCGTCAGTCTGTGAAATCAGGAAATTCCTGTAAAACTTCCTTCAAATGTCTTTACAATAATATGAAAGAGAAAAAATACATTTAAGAAAAATCAGAGAATATTTAGCTTTTTTTTTGCAACAAAAAAATACCCAAAATGTTCAGTAATCATCAAAATAGTTGCAGATGAATAAACTTCTTAATTCAGCTTTAAAATATAAAATAAGACGGTTTAGAAAAAGGTGCTTTTTGCATTCCATGGTCCAAAAAATCATCTTCAAAAAGCATCTTTATTTTGAGAGATATCTGTGTGTGTGTGTGTGTGTGTGTGTGTGTGTGTGAACATATTGCAATACATGGCAGATACAGAACTCCCCCTCACATCTCCTCTGACTCGTAGGTTTGGATGTAAAACCCTGTTGCATGCTGGGAGGAGGTCTGTTCTGACCTACTTCCCGTCTCCGCGCTCCGTTTGTTCCGTGTTTTTGTTCCGCGTTAGAGCTGCTGGCCGGCTGACGAGGTTCTCCGCAGTACTCACAATACTGTGGAGAACCCTGAGGTCCTCCACCAGAGGAATTCTGGGAAACGAGCGCTGACCCAGAAGGCCGTCGGCCATTTTCATTCTTCTTAAAGGCTGAAAGTGGCCAAAGCGTAGAAATAATATCTGGATCTTTAATCTATGTGAACAACAGAGACAAAAAACAGTACATTGACTGTGTACTACTTCATTCAGACTGTGTACTACTGCATCCAGACTGTGTACTACTGCATTCAGACTGTGTACTACTGCATTCAGACTGTGTACTACTGCATTCAGACTGTGTACTACTTCATTCAGACTGTGTACTACTTCATTCATACTGTGTACTACTGCATTCAGATTGTGTACTACTGCATTCAGACTGTGTACTACTGCATTCAGACTGTGTACTACTGCATTCAGACTGTGTACTACTGCATTCAGACTGTGTACTACTGCATTCTGACTGTGTATTACCACATTCTGACTGTGTATTACTACATTCTGACTGTGTATTACCACATTCCGACCATGTAATACTGTGTATTACTGCGTTCTACCATAGAAACACTGCTTACTAGACAGCTAACGGTGGCTATCTTAGGCGATCTCACTACGTTAGCTGCCTTCTCTTTTTTTGGGACCTTTAACTTTTAATGTGTTATTTTCAATACAATAGGGTTAGGGTTAGGGTTAATATTAATACCAATAATATAATATTAATACCAATAATATAATATAATATTAATATTCCATCCATTATCAGCTTATCCGGGGTCGGGTCTCGGTGGCAGCAGGTTCAGCAGGCCGACCCAGGCTTCCCTCTCACCCGCAACACTTTCCAGCTCATCCTGGGGGATCCCGAGGCGTTCCAAGGCCAGCCGGGAGATATAATCCCTCCAGCGTGTCCTGGGTCTTCCCCGGGGTCTCCTACCAGTTGGACGTGTCTGGAAAACCTCTAATGGAGGCGTCCAGGAGGCATCCTGACTAGATGCTGAACACCTCAGCTGACTCCTTTAGACACGGAGGAGCAGCGACTCGACTCCAAGCTCCTCCTGATGTCCGAGCTCCTTACCCGATCTCTAAGGCTGAGCCCTACAGAGGAAACTCATCTCCTTACTCTATCTCTAAGGCTGAGTCCTACAGAGGAAACTCATCTCCTTACTCTATCTCTAAGGCTGAGCCCTACAGAGGAAACTCATCTCCTTACTCTATCTCTAAGGCCGAGCCCTACAGAGGAAACTCATCTCCTTACTCTATCTCTAAGGCTGAGCCCTACAGAGGAAGCTCATCTCCTCGTGAACAAGACCCCGAGATACTTGAACTCCTTCGCTTGGGGTAGGCAGTTTGTCCCCACCTGGAGGGAGCAATCCACCGGTTTCCGGCAGAGCACCACGGCCTCAGATTTGGAGGTGCTAACTCTCATCCCTGCCGCTTCACACTCGCTGCAAAACGCCCCAGTGAATGCTGGAGGTCACGGTCCGAGGAGGCAAACAGGACCACATCATCCGAGAACAGCAGAGATGCGATCCCGAGATTCCCGAACCGGATCCTCTCCGCCCCCTGGCTGCGCCTAGATATCCTGTCCATGAAAGTCACGAACAGGACCGGTGATAAAGGGCAGCCCTGGCTGTTAATACCAATAATATAATAATATATTAATAGTAATACCACTAACTCTGCGTCGTAGCTCAACGCCCTCAGACATCCGTGTTAAAATGTTAAAACTTTACAGCAGAAATAAACACGTTTGTCGTCGCGTACAACAAACGTTCTTTTATGTCTCCATTGTAATTATATATATATATATATATATATATATATATATATATATATATATATATATATATATATATATATATGTTCCTGTTCTTGTTCGCAGGACAAAGATTACGTGGGCTTTGCGACGCTGCCCAACCAGGTGCACAGGAAGTCGGTGAAGAAGGGATTCGACTTCACGCTCATGGTGGCAGGTAACGCACGCTGAATACCTTCATCTGAACGGATGCTTATTGCAAAGTGAAGGTTCTGGGTTCTTTTTCCAAACCGTGTACGTTAAACACACAATGTCAACAACAACAACAACAACAACGGTCGTAGCTCCGTGACGCAGCGTTGCATCATGGGAGTTGTTATCTTCTTTGCAGAAGAAAAATTTAATCTGATTTAAATTACAGATTCCTCTGGTTTGAAAATAATAATTGTATAAATAAAATAGAAAACATATCTGACGGGTTGCTTTGAGACGTTTAAAGCTACGTATGAATCCTTTAAGCCCAAAGCTCTGGTGTGAAACCATCACGCCTCTCAGTTCTCACACGTCTCAACGAGTGCTGTGAAAATGTTCTGCTACGATATTCATATCTGATCTGCTTATGAGAGCGGATTGAATCATGTCTACAATCAAACGTTTTAAAGCCTTCAGGAGACGAAAGGTTCAGAGAAGAATCCTGAGGTTCCAGAACACGTTAACTGTGATGAAGATATAATACAGTATATAATATATACTATTATATACTATGAGTACATTAAGTGAAAACAGCTGATTGTTGAGCTTATTTTTTATAATTAGGTTCTTCTTCTTGTTCTTCTTGTTCTTCTTGTTCTTCTTGTTCTTGTTCTTCTTGTTCTTCTTGTTCTTCTTCTTCTTCTTCTTCTTCTTCTTCTTCTTCTTCTTCTTCTTCTTCTTCTTCTTCTTCTTCTTCTTCTTCTTCTTCTTCTTCTTCTTCTTCTTATTGATTAGATATTTGAGTCAGATTAAATTAAAGCGTGTCGTTCATGTGTGAGTTTTATTCTGAAGATCCTGACCACTTCCTGTCCCGGGTCTCAGGTGAGTCCGGTCTGGGTAAGTCCACTCTGGTGAACAGCCTGTTCCTCACGGACCTGCACAAGGACCGGAAGCTGCTGAACGCGGAGGGTGAGTACTGTGTAGTACTTCTACTGGAACAGAGTATCTTTACTGTGTTCTATTAGTACTTCTACTGGAACAGAGTATCTTTACTGTGTTCTATTAGTACTTCTACTGGAACAGAGTATCTTTACTGTGTTCTATTAGTACTTCTACTGGAACAGAGTAGCTTTACTGTGTTCTATTAGTACTTCTACTGGAACAGAGTATCTTTACTGTGTTCTATTAGTACTTCTACTGGAACAGAGTATCTTTACTGTGTTCTATTAGTACTTCTACTGGAACAGAGTATCTTTACTGTGTTCTATTAGTACTTCTACTGGAACATAGTATCTTCACTGTGTTCTATTAGTACTTCTACTGGAACAGAGTAGCTTTACTGTGTTCTATTAGTACTTCTACTCGAACAGAGTATCTTTACTGTGTTCTATTAGTACTTCTACTGGAACAGAGTATCTTTACTGTGTTCTATTAGTACTTCTACTGGAACAGAGTATCTTTACTGTGTTCTATTAGTACTTCTACTGGAACATAGTATCTTCACTGTGTTCTATTAGTACTTCTACTGCCTCATAGTATCTTCACTGTGTTCTATTAGTACTTCTACTGGAACATAGTATCTTCACTGTGTTCTATTAGTACTTCTACTGCCTCATGGTATATTTACTGTGTTCTATTAGTACTTCTACTGCCACATAGTATCTTCACTGTGTTATATTAGTACTTCTACTGCCACAGTGTAACTGGATACTCTGTTTTAGTAAAAGTACAAGAACACGCTTGTTTCTTAGTACTTTTACTGTAACAGAGTATGTGTACAGTGCGTTCTCAGTACTTGTACTGCAGTAGAGTATTTTTAAAGTGTGTTCTCAGTACTTGTACTCTAACAGAGTACTTGTACAGTACTTTCCTCAGTGCCAGTACTCAGTAGACCCCCTCTCTCCTGGCCCCGCCTCCCCCCCATATGCCCCGCCCCCTCCCGATGCCCCGCCCCCCAGAGCGCATCAGCCAGACGGTGGAGATCTCCAGCCTCACCGTGGACATCGAGGAGAAGGGCGTGAAGCTGAAGCTCACCATCGTGGACACGCCGGGGTTCGGGGACGCCGTCAACAACACCGAGTGGTGAGTAATAATAATAATAATGATAATAATACAACCACAGAAACTCAGATCATCAGATTTATGCTTCATGAGTTTTATTGTCTGGTCTCCAGCCTCAGAAGAGATGAGATATCATCAACCAATCAGAAGCTTTCTGGGGATTCCATCACACAATAAACAATACTAGTATTAATAATAATATAATAACAATACACTGGTTTCACTTATAATGAACGAGATGAGATCAAAAGGAAGATCTTCCTGTGGCTCCTCATCATCTCCTGCTGTGTGAAGAGTCTCCTCTTCATCACCTGCTGTGTGAAGAGGCTCCTCTTCATCACCTGCTGTGTGAAGAGGCTCCTCTTCATCACCTGCTGTGTGAAGAGGCTCCTCTTCATCAGGTCACATGAAACCTGGCACATGAATACCTAACGATGCTTGACAAGGCTAATATTGAATATTCATCACTAAAGGTAAATTAATCATGTAATAAACATAAATACTGAATGAAGGCGGAGCCTCGCTTTAAAGGAATAGTTTGACATGTTTCATGCTTTTCATGGCGAGCACTAAAAAGGAGAATGTTGTTAAAATACCAGAGAGGAAACGGCTCTTCTGCTACGTCAAAAGTTAAAAAAATCCACCAACTGACACGCGGCACGCTGCTGGAGACCGGGACGTGTTGCTGGACCCGCAGAGGAA
Organism: Myoxocephalus aenaeus; assembly: GCA_038501785.1. Lineage (NCBI taxonomy): Eukaryota > Metazoa > Chordata > Actinopteri > Perciformes > Cottidae > Myoxocephalus > Myoxocephalus aenaeus. The sequence goes on from JBAMJR010000192.1 coordinate 9,079, forward strand.
CCAGAACCAGGACTGAGAGCAGACTGCCAGGACCCAGATGTGTTAAATGAGAGGTTTTCTAAAAGGACCCTGGTACTCAGAGACACTACCACTTTAGTCCACAGGGGGCGCCAGAACCAACACTACCACTTTAGTCCACAGGGGGCGCCAGAACCAACACTACCGCTTTAGTCCACAGGGGGCGCCAGAACCAACACTACCTCTTTAGTCCACAGGGGGTGCCAGAACCAACACTACCAATTTAGTCCACAGGGGGCGCCAGTGTATACAAGTACCTCATGTCTGTGCAGTACTTGATTGAATGTACTTCGTTACGTCTCATCTCACGCTCAACAGAAAAGCAAATACACTTTGAACTATTCCTCCAAAGGTCCTTTGTATCTGTAGTATACTTGTGGTATAAGTGCATGTGTTCTGCAGCTGTAGTACATTGTGGTATAAGTACATGAGTACATGTGTTCTGCAGCTGTAGTACATTGTGGTATAAGTACATGAGTACATGTGTTCTGCAGCTGTAGTACATTGTGGTATAAGTACATGAGTACATGTGTTCTGCAGCTGTAGTACATTGTGGTATAAGTACATGAGTACATGTGTTCTGCAGCTGTAGTACATTGTGGTATAAGTACATGTGTTCTGCAGCTGTAGTACATCGTGGTATAAGTACATAAAGGTGTGTTCTGCAGCTGTAGTACATCGTGGTATAAGTACGTAAAGGTGTGTTCTGCAGCTGTAGTACATCGTGGTATAAGTACATGAGTGTGTTCTGCAGCTGGAGGCCCGTCACAGACTACATCGACCAGCAGTACGAGCACTACTTCCGGGACGAGAGCGGCCTCAACAGGAAGAACATCCAGGACAACCGGGTTCACTGCTGCCTTTACTTCATCCCTCCGTTTGGACACGGGTACTAACACACAAG
>JBAMJR010000192.1:12500-60694 GCA_038501785.1 Myoxocephalus aenaeus
TGTGTACTGTGTACAGTGTACAATGTACTGTGTACAGTGTACTGTGTACTGTGTACTGTGTACTGTCATCACACGTTGGGTATCAAATGTTCGAGTTCAGAGAGACGAACGGGTCGTCGGTGTCACAGGTTTTTGGATCCTGTGGAACCGATGAGGAGGAGTGAGCGGACGGGTTTTCAGTTGTTACTTCATATCTATTTTGGGATTCCTTGAAAACTAGATGACACATCTTCAGAGGTTAATTCTGAGATGATAACAGCTCTGATAACTCCATCAGAACCCGGTGGCTTCCTGTCTTCACGCTTCCTGTTTCTCTTCATCTGCAGTAAGATGGATGCCGATAAGCGGGCGGAGAGCCCCGCCCCCATCCTGCCGCTGGCCACGCCCGACGAGGAGACGGAGAAACTCATCAAGAGGAAAGACGACGAAGTGAGTGGAGTGAATAATGTGAACAATTATTACACCTGACGCGTGTGACCTTCTGTAACCGCGTGTGACCTTCTGTAACCGCGTGTGACCTTCTGTAACCGCGTGTGACCTTCTGTAACCGCGTGTGACCTTCTGTAACCGCGTGTGACCTTCTGTAACCGCGTGTGACCTTCTGTAACCGCGTGTGACCTTCTGTAACCGCGTGTGACCTTCTGTAACCGCGTGTGACCTTCTGTAACCGCGTGTGACCTTCTGTAACCGCGTGTGACCTCATATGACGTGTGTGTCCTCATATAACGTGTGACGCGTGTGACCTTCTGTAACCGCGTGTGACCTTCTGTAACCGCGTGTGTCCTCATATGACGTGTGTGTCCTCATACGACGTGTGTGTCCTCATACGACGTGTGTGTCCTCATACGACGTGTGTGTCCTCATACGACGAGTGTGTCCTCATATGACGTGTGACGTGTTTGTCCTCATATGACGTGTGACGTGTGTGTCCTCATGTGACACGTGACGTGTGTGTCCTCATGTGACGTGTGTGTCCTCATATAACGTGTGACGTGTGTCCTCATGTGACGTGTTTGTCCTCATGTGACATGTGACGTGTGTGTCCTCATGTGACGTGTGTCCTCATATGACATGTGTCCTCATATGACGTGTGTCCTCATATGACATGTGTGTCCTCGTGTGACGTGTGTGTCCTCATATGACGTGTGACGTGTGTCGTCATATGACGTGTGTCCTCATGTGACGTGTGTCCTCATATGACATGTGTCTTCATATGACGTGTGTGTCCTCATATGACGTGTTTGTCCTCGTGTGACGTGTGTGTCCTCGTGTGACGTGTGTGTCCTCATATGACGTGTGACGTGTGTCGTCATATGACGTGTGTCCTCATGTGACGTGTGTCCTCATATGACATGTGTCTTCATATGACGTGTGTGTCCTCATATGACGTGTTTGTCCTCATGTGACGTGTGTCCTCATATGACATGTGTCCTCATATGACGTGTGTGTCCTCGTGTGACGCGTGACGTGTGTCCTCATATGACGTGTGTGTCCTCATATGACGTGTGTGTCCTCATGTGACGTGTGTCCTCATGTGACGTGTGTGTCCTCATATGACGTGTGTGTCCTCATATGACGTGTGTGTCCTCATATGACGTGTGTGTCCTCGTGTGACGTGTGTGTCCTCATATGACGTGTGTGTCCTCATATGACGTGTGACGTGTGTCCTCATATGACGTGTGTGTCCTCATATGACGTGTGTGTCCTCATGTGACGTGTGTGTCCTCGTGTGACGTGTGTGTCCTCATATGACGTGTGTGTCCTCATATGACGTGTGACGTGTGTCCTCATATGACGTGTGACGTGTGTGTCCTCATATGACGTGTGTGTCCTCATGTGACGTGTGTGTCCTCATATGACGTGTGTCCTCATATGACGTGTGTGTCCTCATATGACGTGTGTCCTCATATGACGTGTGTCCTCATATGACGTGTGTCCTCATATGACGTGTGTGTCCTCATGTGACGTGTGTGTCCTCATGTGACGTGTGACGTGTGTGTCCTCATATGACGTGTGACGTGTGTCCTCATATGACGTGTGACGTGTGTGTCCTCATATGACGTGTGACGTGTGTCCTCATATGACGTGTGTCCTCATATGACGTGTGTGTCCTCATATGACGTGTGTCCTCATATGACGTGTGTCCTCATATGACGTGTGTGTCCTCATGTGACGTGTGTGTTAAGCTGCTCACATCGTCCTGTTTCCTCTGCAGCTGAGGAGGATGCAGCAGATGCTCCAGAAGATGCAGCAGCAGATGCACGAGCAGGACCTGTGACCTGTCATGTGACCTGTCATGTGACCTGTGACCTGTCATGTGACCTCTTTTAGTCGGGAGACAAACGGCGACAACAATCAGATAAAAAAAACATCCATCTCTTCAGTACGGAAATCCTGAGAGGTCAAACTAGAGAAGCAAATGTTCTAAATCTGATCTCAATTGATTAATGAATTATATTTAAATTAAAACTCATCTCATATATATATATATATATATATATATATATATATATATACAGTATATATATATTTATTTATATATATGGTGTTAGCAATGCATGTTTTTAGTTCTATTCAGAGCATGAGGGAGTGGTTCAGCCTCTAGTGGCTGAAATGAGTATTACAACAACAAATCTAAAAAAGGACCCTTACAACAACAAAAATGATCATGAGAATCTTGATGATCTTTCCCCCCGCCTGTTTCACAGATCAAAAGATCTTACGGGACTTAAACCTTTTTTTCACTTGTTTTTAAGCCATAAACAGAAGAGATAAAATAATTTAAGTCAGACTCATTTTGACGTCTCAGGGGTTCCGTACTTCAGGAGACGAAGAAATCTTTAAACATTAACAGACTAAAATGCACCCGATTCTCAAATAAACAGATGAACAGCATGCTGGGAAATGTATTTTAACCACATTTAATAATACACTTAGCTGTTTTAATTTATTGCAGTCATTAGCCAAGTGAGTGTAGTTCTGCGATAGATAAACAAATCAATAGAGTAGATTTCACTTTTACATCTCAGTATTATGCACCACAGCCTCAGTACTGATGCTTATATATATATATATGTATATATATATATATATATATATATATATATATATATATATATATATATATATATATATATATACATACTTTGGTTTTATTGTAATTAGTTGTTATTTAACAAAGAACACAAACAAAATATCTCAAAATGAGAAGAAGTAAACAACTAAAAAACATATTTATTCCAACGCTCAATGGCCATAACTTAGTGAACCTTGATACTGATCAGCCTCTTTTAAATCTGCTGTGTGTGTGTGTGTGTGTGTGTGTGTGTGTGTGTGTGTGTGTGTGTGTGTGCGTGCGTGCGTGTGTGTGTGCGTGTCATGATTAAATCCTCCATAACCTCATGAAATAAAACCTTGAACCTGAACGTGTTGCAGTACAATCACAAGGAAAGAGGGATGGAAACACATGGAGAAAATATGCTTTTTGTTTGCTTGTTTAATAATCACTATCACTGTGTGTGCAGTATTTAGGACCTCACACACTTGGAGAGAAACACAACTGAAGTAAGATCCCAACAATGTATTAGACCTATAATAATAACTACAATAATAATATTTGTAATCACTTTTGTTGTATTCCACAAAAATGGATGCTTCATAGAAAAAATCAATAAAATCTTGTTTTTCATCTGAAAGAGACCGTTGTCTTCCATCAATAAGTAAACGTGCTTTACGCTTCAATAACTAATTATTCCTTATTTGTTTAATGTTTGTTTAATGAAACATTTTATTTAACTGTCAAAGAGACTTTTCTCATGTTAAAGTTATGAGGATCTTTCATGTGTTGGTTCAGGCGCCCCCTGTGGACTAAAGAGGTAGTGTTGGTTCTAGCGCCCCATGTGGACTAAAGAGGTAGTGTTGGTTCTAGTGCCCCCTGTGGACTAAAGAGGTAGTGTTGGTTCTGGTGTCCCCTGTGGACTAAAGAGGTAGTGTTGGTTCTGGTGTCCCCTGTGGACTAAAGAGGTAGTGTTGGTTCTAGCGCCCCATGTGGACTAAAGAGGTAGTGTTGGTTCTAGCGCCCCATGTGGACTAAAGAGGTAGTGTTGGTTCTAGTGCCCCCTGTGGACTAAAGAGGTAGTTTTGGTTCTGGTGCCCCCTGTGGACTAAAGTGGTAGTGTTGGTTCTGGTGCCCCCTGTGGACTAAAGTGGTAGTGTTGGTTCTGGCGCCCCCTGTGGACTAAAGTGGTAGTGTTGGTTCTAGTGCCCCCTGTGGACTAAAGTGGTAGTGTCTCTGAGCACTCTGAGTACTTATACCACGATGTACTACAGCTGCAGAACACACCTTTACGTACTTATACCATGATGTACTACAGCTGCAGAACACATGTACTTATACCACGATGTACTACAGCTGCAGAACACACCTTTATGTACTTATACCACGATGTACTACAGCTGCAGAACACATGTACTTATACCACAATGTACTACAGCTGCAGAACACATGTACTCATGTACTTATACCACAATGTACTACAGCTGCAGAACACATGTACTCATGTACTTATACCACAATGTACTACAGCTGCAGAACACATGCACTTATACCACAAGTATACTACAGATACAAAGGACCTTTGGAGGAATAGTTCAAAGTGTATTTGCTTTTCTGTTGAGCGTGAGATGAGACGTAACGAAGTACATTCAATCAAGTACTGCACAGACATGAGGTACTTGTATACACTGGCGCCCCCTGTGGACTAAATTGGTAGTGTTGGTTCTGGCGCCCCCTGTGGACTAAAGCGGTAGTGTTGGTTCTGGCGCCCCCTGTGGACTAAAGTGGTAGTGTTGGTTCTGGTGCCCTATGTGGACTAAAGTGGTAGTGTTGGTTCTAGTGCCCCCTGTGGACTAAAGTGGTAGTGTCTCTGAGCACCAGGGTCCTTTTAGAAAACCTCTCATTTAACACATCCGGGTCCTGGCAGTCTGCTCTCAGTCCTGGTTCTGGTTCCTCCAGCGGGTCCAGCAACACGTCCCGGTCTCCAGCAGTGGGGAGTCGGTCCCAGAGAGGAGGAGGATCCAGCAGAGACCAGTCCACCGTGGACTAGACCCAGACCCAGCTTCACCTGCAGCCTTGGACTTGCAGTCGGAGCTCTGGAGGAAGAGGAGACGCTGCAGCTCCAGCAGCTGCAGCGTCTCCTCTTCCTCCTCCTCCTCCTCCTCCTCCTCCTCTTCCTCTTCCTCCTCCTCAGCTGGATCTCTGACTGCAGGTGTGTCAGGTTTTATTATTTATTCTTCCTGGCTAAACTTTTTTTCAGACCTGGTTTGGCAAATATAAATACATAAAAGTAACTTATAAAAATTACCTGATAAGCCTTTTTTTTTTTTTACATCCAAAGAAAATATATATTTATTTATTTTTCCACCTGTTAAAAACAATCATAATCAAAATGACATCAAACAAATGAAGGCAATAGATGCATTTAAAGGTGCATTAGTTATGAATATGTGTGGCCACCAGGGGGCAGCAGAGCGAGATGTAAACGCAACACGGACAGCTCGTCCAGAGAGGAGTGGGCTGCGTCCCAACACCCAGCAGGTGAAGGACCTGCTCCATGTTTCCGTGAGGAGAACCAGGAGGAGCAGAACCAGGAGGAGCAGAGGAGTCTGTGTCTTTCACAGCGTGTTTATTTATTCATGTGTCGGTGATGCAGCAGCACGGACTGAGCGCGCTGAGCGCGTCCGCGGCGGGAATGGAGCCGAGCGACGCGCACGAGAGCGAGAGCGGCGCGTCCGCGATGTGGAAGCAGTTCCAGGCCCGAGCCAAGCCGCTGCTCAGCCCGACGCTGGGCTCCCGGGACCCGGACGAGCGGAAGGACCGGGGCGGCTGGATGTTCAAGAAGATGAGGCTGAAGGAGCCCGCCGCGCTGGACCGCGTCATGTCCTCCTCGCAGCCCGACCTGCTCTGCGCCTCCCCGGCGGCGCAGCTCTGCAGCAAAGCGGCGGCCGGCGGCGGCCGGGAGAAGCCGCACAGCCCGAAGAAGTCCACGGTGGCTCACCTGGTGCAGTCCCACCACAAGAGCTCCTCTCTCGGCTCGGCGTGCCTGGAGAGGCTGGCCGAGCCACCGGGCGGCAGCAGCGGCGGAGGGAGCGGCGAGGCGGCAGCACCTTCCGCCGCGGCGGACACACAGATGGAGAGCCGGGAGCAGCAGCCGGTGAGTCCGACCCTGTGAGGAGGTCTGGCCGTGAGAGAGATGTGTATTCAGCCTCACAGGAAACACTCACTGAAGATATGTGTAGTTACATGAAATGCACGATTATTGAAAGTCAAATGTATCACTCTATCACACACACACACACACACACACACACACACACACACACACACACACACACACACACACACACACACACTTTATCAATGTGAACAAATATATGTGAAACGAGAGAATTGTCTGGAAGAAGAAGAAGAAGAAGAAGAAGAAGAAGAAGAAGAAGAAGAAGAAGAAGAAGAAGAAGAAGAGGAGCACTGACTCATCCTTTGAGATCTGAAATGTAAATCCATATAAATATAGATGTTCAGCCTCCTTTAAACAACATCTACCAGGAGACGGTGTACCGGGTCAACAGGTCACGGGTTCAGGGCGGGACAGACGTCACAAACAATTCAAACCAAACATGACACCTGAGAGAGAACAAACACACAGGAAACACGACCAGTAACGAGAGAAAAGAAACCTCAGGAAGTAAAGCTGTAAACATGAAAGTAAACCGATGAAAGCCTCTAAAAGACGTCACACTTGAACCAGTAGAAACGCTGCAAATTTTTTTTTTTCTGTCAAACTTTTATTTCCTAATCATTCGAATTTTGTGTTTTTATGCAAAACAAGAGGCGTCAAGAAGAGCTCCAGACGTTACAGGTCCCTCTTTGTTCCGGTCCGTGATCTTTATGCATCAGGAACCAGCACTGTGACGCCTCATGCATTTCATCATTGACTCATTAATCAGAGGACCCGGTGCTTTATAGAACACGTCTGAGAAGACGCAAAGAAAAGAAAAAGGTTTAAAAATAAACAGACGTCTCCACTTTCCTCAGAAGCACATCCAGGCTGTTGAGGAGGCGTGAATGAAAAGTCCTCCAGAGAGAGAGGCGGTATCGACCCTGAAGGAGGAAACGGCTTCATGTCGGAGATCTGAGATAAAGATTGATGTCTGAGACGGACTCAGAGCAGCAAACACCGAGTTCCTGAGGAACCGGTTCATTCTGAGGGGCGAGAACAGAGACGCAATACATCAGTGAGTCTCCAGCTTTAAGTGCCTGTGAAGGACGTCAGGGAGCAGAGTTATTGATCAGAGTTATTGGGGTTATTGAGCTGTATTGATGAGACGCCAGCGCTGAGTAATGAAAACACATCGAGGCTGATGAACTGTTCTGTTCTCCATCCTGAAGAATTGGCAAACAATTCTTTGGTCTTTGGTTGCAGCCAAATCTCTCCAGCTGGGAGAGAGACGAGGGACCAGCAGGGGGCGACTCCTCTGGTTGTATAGAAGTCTATGCGTCATGTGTTAAAGCTGCATTCTCTCTTCTGACCACCAGGGGGTGACTCCTCTGGTTGTATAGAAGTCTATGCTTCATGTGTTAAAGCTGCACTCTCTCTTCTGACCACCAGGGGGAGACTCCTCTGGTTGTATAGAAGTCTATAATTCATGTGTTAAAGCTGCATTCTCTCTCCTGACCACCAGGGGGTGACTCCTCTGGTTGTATAGAAGTCTATGCTTCATGTGTTAAAGCTGCATTCTCTCTTCTGACCACCAGGGGGAGACTCCTCTGGTTGTATAGAAGTCTATAATTCATGTGTTAAAGCTGCATTCTCTCTCCTGACCACCAGGGGGTGACTCCTCTGGTTGTATATAAGTCTATGCTTCATGTGTTAAAGCTGCATTCTCGCTCCTGACCACCAGGGGGTGACTCCTCTGGTTGTATAGAAGTCTATGCTTCATGTGTTAAAGCTGCATTCAGGATGAGAGTACTAGTTTCAGTAAACTCGTCCCTACTTCGGACTAAAAACTGTCATTTAAATGAAACCACGGTCTCTTTGCTGGTTACATCTTCAATCTGTTGCGTTTTATAAGCTTATTACATGTTTTCAGGGTTAAATATTCATTTGAAAAGTAACGTCAGCGGTCACATGACACGATATTTCCCTCCGAGATGTAAAGTAGAATCATAAAATGGAAAATACTCCAGTAAAGTAAAAGTGACTCCAGACGTTGAGTTTCCCTGATAGAATGCTGGAAGCTTCATCTGCAGTATTGCTCTCCTGTACTGGCACCAGTATGGATGTTAATGGCCGTACCGGCACCAGTATGGATGTTAACGGCCGTACTGGCACCAGTATGGATGTTAATGGCTGTACTGGCACCAGTATGGATGTTAATGGCTGTACTGGCACCAGTATGGATGTTAATGGCCGTACTGGCACCAGTATGGATGTTAATGGCCGTACTGGCACCAGTATGGATGTTAATGGCCGTACTGGCACCAGTATGGATGTTACTGGCCGTACTGGCACCAGTATGGATGTTAATGGCTGTACTGGCACCAGTATGGATGTTAATGGCTGTACTGGCACCAGTACGGATGTTAACGGCCCTCCAGGCGTGTCATGGCGGACGTGAAGAAGATGGACGTTCATCTCTCTCGGTGCTGTTATTGACTTCCTCTCCTTTCTCTCTTTCTTCTTCACTCGTCTGCCGCTGGTCTCTCACTTTGACTTTGACGTGTTGCACACAGATCCAGCTTCTGGTCATCGAGGAAATACATGAATATGTATTTATATATGAAGCAGAGCTGCAGAGATTGAGCTAAAGAAAATCTTTTTTTCCTGTTTTTTTTAAGCAAAATTGCCAAACATGAGCTCCTTTTCTTGATATTAATTGACATATTGTTAAGACATTGGAGGACATTTTATCACTGATTAATCAAATAGTTGATGGGCATATTAATCAATAATGAAAATAAATGTTAGCTGCAGCCCATAAATAAAGAACGCTGATGTAAGGATTAAATCATGCCAACATGGAGGTTTACCAGGGAGGAAGGGTCCAATCCATGGTGCATTGTGGGAAATGTGGGATCAAGTGTTTTGACCCACGTTGGAGAATAAGAGTCACGATGTCTCTGCTTCATTCTGTGTCTCTCAGTCACTCCACCCAAAGGGAAGGTTCATGTCCAGTGTTTTATTGAGCTTCTTCTGCACCGTCAGTGTTTAGCAGAGCTTCTGAAGCAGCACGTTAAATACACTCAGGAGCTGCTGCTCTCCTGCTGCCTCCTTCTGTTGGTGAGTTTGTGTTGTTGTGTGACTTTAGTGTTTTAAAGGTTAGTTCAGATTCACAAGTCTCTCAATAACACAACAACACAAACACACTACAGATGGAGGCAGCAGCACAGCAGCAGCTCCTGAGTCCCTAAAGGGTTAAACCACTGCTTTTGTGAGTCTGGCGTCTCTGAAGAGAAATGTTTTCTCTAAACTCCATACTGTCGTAAAACACTGAGTATGTGGAAGTACCTCATACAAACACACGTCTAAACATCCACACTACCCCTTTGTGGTAGTATTGTAGTACTGTAAGTATTAGCTATCACATGGTAGTATTGTAGTACTGTAAGTATTAGCTATCACATGGTAGTATTGTAGTACTGTAAGTATTAGCTATCACATGGTAGTATTGTAGTACTGCAAGTATTCACTATCACATGGTAGTAACTACAAAGAGACACAAAACCACCAAAGAGACACAACACCACCAAAAAGAGACACAAAGTAACTACAACGAGACAAAAGCACTAAAAAGAGACACAACACCACTACAAAGAGACACAAAACAACCACAAAGAGACACAAAGTAATCACAAAGAGACACAAAGTAATCACAAAGAGACACAAAACAACCACAAAGAGACACAAAGTAACCACAAAGAGACACAAAACAACCACAAAGAGACACAAAATAATCACAAAGAGACACAAAGTAATCACAAAGAGACACAAAACAACCACAAAGAGACACAAAGTAATCACAAAGAGACACAAAACAACCACAAAGAGACACAAAGTAACTATGAAGAGACACAAACACAAAGAGATGAAGAACCAACACACAAACACGGCAGTTGCCTCCCTCTCTTTTTGCTCTGTGTTTGGTCTCCTCCACCTTTGAGCCAGATCTCTGTCTAAACGCTGGTCATGGTTCTCCAGTCGGTCTCTGACTGAGTCCGTCTGCTGGTTGCTGCCGAGCTTTAAAAACAGCTGCCGGCTTGTTGTGGGCCATAAAACCAAAATAGAGACGCTGGATTAGTGGCTGTGATAAACGTAGACTTTGTTATTGTGACAGCACGAGCGGACGAGGGCTTCTGCTGACTGAACACACACTGGCTCTGTTCTACTGGAGCCACACATAATAGAATATACACTCACCTAAAGGATTATTAGGAACACCATACTAATACTGTGTTTGACCCCCTTTCGCCTTCAGAACTGCCTTAATTCTACGTGGCATTGATTCAACAAGGTGCTGAAAGCATTCTTTAGAAATGTTGGCCCATATTGATAGGATAGCATCTTGCAGTTGATGGAGATTTGTGGGATGCACATCCAGGGCACGAAGCTCCCGTTCCACCACATCCCAAAGATGCTCTGTTGGGTTGAGATCTGGTGACTGTGGGGGCCATTTTAGTACAGTGAACTCATTGTCATGTTCAAGAAACCAATTTGAAATGATTGGAGCTTTGTGACATGGTGCATTATCCTGCTGGAAGTAGCCATCAGAGGATGGGTACATGGTGGCCATAAAGGGATGGACATGGTCAGAAACAATGCTCAGGTAGGCCGTGGCATTTAAACGATGCCCAATTGGCACTAAGGGGCCTAAAGTGTGCCAAGAAAACATCCCCCACACCATTACACCACCACCAGCAGCCTGCACAGTGGTAACAAGGCATGATGGATCCATGTTCTCATTCTGTTTACGCCAAATTCTGACTCTACCATCTGAATGTCTCAACAGAAATCGAGACTCATCAGACCAGGCAACATTTTTCCAGTCTTCATGTCCAATTTTGGTGAGCTCTTGCAAATTGTAGCCTCTTGTTCCTATTTGTAGTGGAGATGAGTGGTACCCGGTGGGGTCTTCTGCTGTTGTAGCCCATCCGCCTCAAGGTTGTGCGTGTTGTGGCTTCACAAATGCTTTGCTGCATACCTCGGTTGTAACGAGTGGTTATTTCAGTCAAAGTTGCTCTTCTATCAGCTTGAATCAGTCGGCCCATTCTCCTCTGACCTCTAGCATCAACGAGGCATTTTCTCCCACAGGACTGCCGCATACTGGATGTTTTTCCCTTTTCACACCATTCTTTGTAAACCCTAGAAATGGTTGTGCGTGAAAATCCCAGTAACTGAGCAGATTGTGAAATACTCAGACCGGCCCGTCTGGCACCAACAACCATGCCACGCTCAAAATTGCTTAAATCACCTTTCTTTCCCATTCTGACATTCAGTTTGGAGTTCAGGAGATTGTCTTGACCAGGACCACACCCCTAAATGCATTGAAGCAACTGCCATGTGATTGGTTGATTAGATAATTGCATTAATGAGAAATTGAACAGGTGTTCCTAATAATCCTTTAGGTGAGTATATATATATATATATATATATATATATATATATATATATATATATATATATATATATATATATATATATATATATATATATATCCATACAGTCAGGTCCATAAATATTTGGACATTAACACATTTTTCATTATTTTGGCTCTGTACACCACAACAATAGAGTTGAAATGAAAAAATGTGCTTTAAGTGCAGACTTTCAGCTTTAATTTGAGGGTATTTACATCCAAATCAGGTGAACGGTGTAGGAACTACAACAAATTCAAATGTGGCCACCCTCTTTTTAAGGGACCAAAAGTAATTGGACAAATTAATATAATCATAAATCTAATTGTCACTTTTAATACTTTGTTGAAAATCCTTTGCAGTCAATGACAGCCTGAAGTCTGGATTCCATAGACATCACCAGACGCTGGGTTTGGTCCCTGGTGATGCTCTGCAGGCCTCTACTGCAACCGTCTTCAGTTCCTGCTGCTTCTTGGGGCATTTTCCCTTCAGTTTGGTCTTCAGCAAGTGAAATGCATGCTCAATTGGATTCAGGTCAGGTGACTGACTTGGCCATTGCAGAACATTCCACTTCTGTCCAAATATTTATGGACCTGACTGTACATCATTTATATATAATATATCAGTGATTCCAGTTATGTAAAGTCGACCTGGCGCGCCTGTTTTGTTGACTTCATCGCCTACATCCTCATGACTGAACTGGATTTACCCCACACCTTACCTAATTGTTTTCATTGATTTCTATACAACCAGATGAGTTGGTTGCTGTTTGAAGAAGACTTGAAACTAGAGATTGAGACATAAACTCATGTTTACAATGTTTACTGAGGGAATAAATCAAGAGAGAAGTAGAGTCATTTATATAGACTTCTATACAACCAGAGGAGTCGCCCCCTGGTGGTCAGGAGAGAGAATGCAGCTTTAACACATGAAGCATAGACTTCTATACAACCAGAGGAGTCGCCCCCTGGTGGTCAGGCGAGAGAATGCAGCTTTAACACATGAAGCATATACTTCTATACAACCAGAGGAGTCTCCCCCTGGTGGTCAGGAGAGAGAATGCAGCTTTAACACATGAAGCATATACTTCTATACAACCAGAGGAGTCACCCCCTGGTGGTCAGGAGAGAGAATGCAGGTTTAACACATGAAGCATATACTTCTATACAACCAGAGAAGTTGTTGCTGTATTGAAGAAGACTTGAAACTAGAGATTGAGACCATAAACTAATGTTTACAATGTTTACTGAGGGAATAAATGAAATATTTTCCATTGAAATCCTTTATAAACCCCTGTTGATGACTTCCTGTGGTGGATATCTTCAGAGTATTTAAGGTGTATAAAGTATTCTCTGGACATCTGCACTGTAATTGTCAGGCAGACCTCAGACCTCAGTGGTTTAAGTGTTCATATAATCACATTACAGAAGTATTGATCTGTGTAAGTGGATCCGTGTGTTGGCAGGATGCAGAGCCGTCCTCTTACTTTGAGAGTGATGTATGGCGATATTAATGTTTCATATTGATCTGTTGCTCACATACGAGCGTATCAAAGGAGTGTTGACACATGTGGAATCACATTTTATAATCTTTAATCTAAAGGTTTATTAATTACAGCAGTTGAATATGATCAAGAAATCCAGACTTCATATTTGACGTTATTGATGTTTGTTTTTATCTCTTTGTGTCGACACCGAGATTCTAGTATCTACAAAATAATAAAAACAGAATAGATAAAGCACAAGTATTACTTCAAAAACAAATCAAATAAAAAAGATAATAATAATTTAAAATCACTATTTATGTATGGTATACATATATCTCCTCTAAGGCTGTAAGTTTAACTGATCAAAGTGTGATGATCTGTTCAATCTACATTGATATTAATTAATTAATAAGGATTTAAGGATAATTTATTGTCATCGTGCACCACAAGGAAATACAGTCGTAGCTCGTTTGTGGCTCAACACATTTTGCAAAATTTATTTGCATCATCAGGAATGTAAACAACAACAATTCTCTCCTAAATAACACGGCCGACATCTTGGACCACGATGGATCACGATGGACCACGGTTGACCACGATTGACCATGATGGACCACGATTGACCACGATGGACCGCGATGGACCACGATGGATCACAATTGACCAGAATGGACCACGATGAACCACGATGGATCGTGATTGACCAGAATGGATCACGATGGACCGCGATGGACCGCGATGGACCACGATGGATCACGATGGACCAGAATGGACCACGATGGACCGCGATGGATCACGATGACCAGATGGACCACGATGGACCGCGGTGGACCACGATGGATCACGATGGACCATGATGGATCACGATGGACCAGAATGGATCACGATTGACCGCGATGGACCACGATGGATCCAGGTCTCTGTGAAGACATGGGGAGTTTTAGTGGTTTTGCTCTGAAAACTGCTCTGATGCAGATGCATTTCTCCAGCTCACGAAACCCCCACTTTTCTAAATATGTGCAAATAGTCCTAGAACCTCATTGCATCATGGGAGTGAGCTGCAGCAGCATTGGGCCATGGAGCTCCACAGGATGTCCGTTATACACGTTTGCAGCAGTGAAAGAAAGAGTTGTACAAGAATGGAAAAAAACGAGTAGCGGCTGAACAACACTCAGATCGGATGGGAGGAAGCTACTCTCGTGTAATTTCCTGTTAGTGGTCGCCCCTGGGACGAGTTACCGAGCCGCCGGAGACACTCGAGTCAGAGTTGTTCGGGGTGTGCGGACGCAAGCGAGGAAGTGAGAGCTTCAGTTCAGAGCTTTTTTCATTCCTCTCAGAGATGTCGGTGAGTTGGTTTTGAGGCTCGTTCGCTGACGATCCTGCAGTTTCCTTGACAGACGCGTTGATTTATTGGTTCCTCCCCACAGGGTATGGCGGCCCCGGGCTCCTCGGGGATGTACAAGCTGGAGGTCGAGCTGAAGAGAGGACGCAACCTGGCCGTCAGAGACAGAGGAGGTAGAGTCATAAACGCCTCTTTTTCTATTTCTTTGTGTGTTTCATCTGTGAGAACCTTTACTGGTCTTCTTTCAGGCAGCAGCGATCCGTATGTGAAGTTCAAGCTGGCTGGGAAAGAAGTGTTCAGAAGCAAAACCATCCACAAGAACCTCAACCCGGTGTGGGAGGAGAGAACCACTCTGATAATGGACTGTCTGAGTGACCCTCTGTATGTGAAGGTGAACACGCAGACACACACACACACACACACACACACACACACACACACACACACACACACACACACACTCACTCTCACACACACACACATTTTCCATATTAATTATGAATGAACACCAGATGTGTCCGCTGCTCCTCTGCAGGTGTTTGACTACGACTTCGGCCTCCAGGATGACTTCATGGGTTCAGCGTACCTTTACCTGGAGTCTCTGGAGCAACAGAGGTTCGATATATATTTATTTTCATATGTGTGTCTCTTTCTAAACTAAACAAAACTCTTCTCGGTTTCTTTGCTCCGTCGTGGCCGATCCATGAGTCACAGCAGGACACACAAACTAAATACGGCCACACAGAAAGCGCAATATTTTTGAAAGTTTACTTATTTATTCACTTTTACATTAATAACATATTCGTCATACTTAACAAAAAAAGGCAACCAGCAGTTTCTATACATATTTATATTAGCTTTTAACAGTGCAATATATTTGATTTTTTTTAAATAACTTCTTAAAACATTGCACCGAACCAACAACTGCAATCCCTGAATACATTTGTACTTTATTCTATTTCTTGCCAGACACCTGGCAGCGCTTCTGCTCACAGCGGAGCCACATGGACCCTGATCCAGATCACAGTAGAAACCCTGATCCAGGTCACAGTAGAAACCCTGATCCAGGTCACAGTAGAAACCCAGATCCAGATCACAGTAGAAACCCAGATCCAGATCACAGTAGAAACCCAGATCCAGGTCACAGTGGAAACCCAGGTCACAGTGAAACCCTGATCCAGGTCACAGTGGAACCCTGAGTACAGCTTCACGATAGGCATCACTAAGCCTGGACCTGTACATTTATTAAAGTTCATCGTGGAGAAAGGTTTCTCACAGATGTGTGCTTCCAAAAAGGCAGATGACCCGACTGATGACTGTAGTCAGCTCAGGGAGGATGGAGGCAGCAGCTGCCCGTCCTGTGCGGTCACCTATAAACTAAATACACATTTTAATAGATTTTTTTTTATTTCAATTGTATATTAAGGGGTAAAAAAATGCGGCTTGGAAATATGATAATGTTGGCATTGTGTAGCGGGCCGCTGGGAGGGGGGCCGCACATGGCCCGCGGGCCGCCAGTTTGAGGCCCCTGGTCTAGATGCTGCGTACTGGTCGAGCCTTCTTCACACGCTCTTCCTCAGCAGATCGAGTTGTCTTGTTGTCATGAGTCAGAAGTATTGTTTATCAGCTGGTCCTCAAAAAGAGGTGAAAACTGTGAACAGTGATGCATTTACTAGTCAAAGCCTTCGGCTCGACCCGCTGTCAGTAAAAATCACACTGATCACCAAAGCATTGATCACAGAGCCTCCTCTTCATCAGTCTCCTCTTCATCAGCCTCCTCTTCATCAGTCTCCGTCACCTGGACATCGATCATTTTCTCTCATTACACAGAAACAATTCTGTGTAATGATCTTTTCATGAAGTCTATGCTTCATATGTTAAAGCTGCATTCTCTCTCCTGACCACCAGGGGGTGACTCCTCTGGTTGTATAGAAGTCTATGCTTCATGTGTTAAAGCTGCATTCTCTCTCCTGACCACCAGGAGGTGATTCCTCTGGTTGTATAGAAGTCTATGCTTCATGTGTTAAAGCTGCATTCTCTATCCTGACCACCAGGGGGTGACTCCTCTGGTTGTATAGAAGTCTATGCTTCACGTGTTAAAGCTGCATTCTCTCTCCTGACCACTAGGAGACCTCTTGTATGTCATCAGACGCTCTGTGGGCGGGGTCGCCCCCCGCAGGCCGTCAGGTGGTCCTGCAGCCCTCACACCTGTCCCCCCCGTGTGTTGCAGGACGATACCGGTCACCCTGGAGCTGAAGGACCCTCACCACCCGGACCAGGACCTGGGCTCCCTGGATCTGGCCGTCACCCTGACGCCTAAAGACAGTCCTGTGGAGGAGCGGCGAGACTCCACGGTACGTCTGCTGCTGGTCTTATAGCATCGTGTCTTCATAATGTTCTGCAAAAACGAATATTATCTACAAGGAAAGTGATGAGTGCAGGCTGCACTTTATGGCTGAATGTGTCTTTATCAAGTACGGAAGCTCTGAGAGGAGAGTAAAAAAAATACAATCTGGAGATTTATTTTCTGCATCTGATCTTAACTGTGTTCATGATTTAACATCAGCTGGAGAGAAAAAAGAGGTTATTAAGAGGATTATTTTAAGTTGTTTGTTGTTGTTTGTTGTTGTAATACTCATGTTGGCCACTAGAGGTTGAAGTGTTCTAAATGGAACTAAAGGCATCGTTGTCGTCCAGGTGAGTTTGAACTTCTTCGTGCACTCTAAACAAAAGGTACGCCCGTTGTTTGTTAGTTAATTTATTTTAATCTTATTTAAAACACAGAGTCGTAGTGCACTTCACCCTCTAGTGGCCAACATGAGTATCACAACAATAAAACACTTTTTTAACAAACAAATAAAAACATGGAAGTAGCTGTTTGGAAGATTACCTGCAAACCTTTTTTTTTTTTTACCTGAAAATGGATCTGCTGATCGTACAGCAGCTCTATCACACGTTTTATTATAACTTATGAGTTATGAGTGGCTGATGACGAGCGTTGGAGCTGCGTCTGTGTTTCCTGCAGCCGAGCGTCGTGGCGTCGCTGAACACAGTGAGTGTAGTGGTGATTAGGCTCCTCCCCCTGGTTTCAACCCTTTCCCCCTCCTTCACCTCCTCGTCCAGCGAGGCGCTTCCTCCCATCGCCACCTAGTGGATCGGTCCAGTAGTACGACGGCGTGTTTGGGCCACTGTGGGTTAAAAAAAAAAAGAAATAAAACGACATTTTCAAGAGATTAAATTCACAAGAAAAAAAAAGTTTCTCAGAGATTCTGAAGTTATGAAACTAAATTTCCGAGAAAATTCTTTGGTGAAGGAACCTAATGCCGTGTTTTATGTTTTATTCCTGCAGTGGACGACCTGAACAAATTATACTTTGCAATCATATTTATCAACGAGGAAATTATTGTGATTTCTTTTGCCCAGAATCACGATGTTAGCATTCAGACTTTGAGGAAACTTTGTTCCTCTTGAAGGGTTTATTCTCAGAAATTATTCTTATTATTTTCTATACACACTTTGCTCTTAGAAGCCGTCATTCAATAACTTCAGTGATATTCTTTGTAATGTTTTGTTTTTATTGTTTTTAATTTTTTTTCAGTTTATTTGGCTTCCTCTTCCCTCAGCAGCTCTTATTGAAACATAAATAAGCATCAAATTGAGAATAATTATTCTCTGATCAGATCATTATTCTCTGACTGACTTTAATATGGAAGAAAAGACTCAAAGGAACAATTTAGTTTAAAGCGACTGGAATCAGTAAAACGTTTAGATCAGGGGTGTCAAACTCATTTTAGTTAAGGGGCCTCATGCTGCCCATTTTGACCTCAAGTGGGCCGTACCAGTAAAATCACAGCATAATAACGCATACATAATGACAATATTACTCTCTGTTTAAATCATTGTTGGAGGTTTTTGGATGATAAACCCTGTTTTAAGGTCTTTCTTCAATAAACTAGAAACATAAAGACCAACAATTCAGACATCAGCCCACTGTTTACCTGCCTGGGCTCTCCTCTGCAGACTCCCTTGCAGTTAGGCAATATTTTTAGTAAAGTCAGTACTGTGATTAATTGTGTCTGTGGCTCAATGGTTACCATGCACGTCTTACAATCAGAGGATCAGTGGTTCGAATCCATACTGAGGTTTTTTTTTTTTTCAATTTTTTTTTTTTCTCACATTTTTACAATTATCCTGCGGGCCGGACCGGAATAAAGAATATGTGCAATTTGCAGAGATAATAAAACAATAAGTTGTGTTATTGTAACACATTGAGTCAAATTGTGGTGAACTAAGTATTGAAATAAGCCTAAAAAATCACCTACATTCAGTCGGATTTTCAAAATAAAATACCTCAGTAATATAATTTCACTGGTATTTACATTTCTACATATCGTTACATTTCTTTGCTTCCATACGGGTTTCAGTTTAATTCCTCAGAAGATCAGAGACGTCAAACAGCCTCGTTGCTTATGTTTTATTCAGCATGTAAATTAATCATCAGGCCGAGTGTCAGTCTGCTGCAGAGTAAGAGGATGAAGAGGATGAAGGGGAATGAAGATGTGGGGAAATCAACAGAAAAACAATAACAGAAAAAACTGTTGACGGAGAGCTCAGAAAGATCATTATTCATAAAGATAATGAGGCCATAATAATGAGCATTGAGCACATTGTTCTCTGTTAGAATCTTCTTTCAGATGCTGTACGCCTCCCCTTCATCGTCTGTGTCCTCTCCTTGTAGTTAGCGATGAACTTGTCCTCTAGCGCCCTCTAGTGGCTAGACAAGGTGTTCTGCAGCCCTCCTGTTAAAACCACCCTGTAAAGAATCAGTTGAAATAATGTATTTTAATGTATATTCAGACAATGCTGCTCAGGAGGTCCTGGAAACGCTCCACCAAGGTAAATCCCCATCGTCGTCGTCGTCGTCGTCGTCGTCGTCGTCCTCCTCCTCATCATCATCATCATCATCGTCACAGCTCTCCATGATCTTTCCGTTAATCCCTAAATGTTTTGTTTGCTCATTTGAAGTTTTTTCCTGACAACTTCAAATAGACGTCAAACATTCTGATCCTTAAAGTACTACGTTTACATGCACTAAATATTCTGCTTTTTCTCATATTCCCCCAATAAGGACAATATTCCTTCTTCCCCACATGTTTTAAGAGGAAATGTCACATTTAGAATATTTTGGAATATGCTGTTGACATAACCGGAATAATGTGGAAATATTAGTTTGCATGTAAACATAGTCGGTGTTGATTGTTGTCGTGTGTTGGAGCTGCTCTCATTTCCTCCACTGGCTGTTTAGTGTGACGTTATCAGGCTAACATTATCAGGCTAATGTCATGCTATCAGGCTAACATCAGGCTAACATTATCAGGCTAACATCAGGCTAACATCAAGCCATCAGGCTAACATTATCAGGCTAACGTAATGTTATCAGGCTAACATCTTGCTAACAGGCTAACAAGCTGTTATCAGGCTAACATTATCAGGCTAACATCAGGCTAACTTGATGTTATCAAGCTAACATCAAGCCATCAGGCTAACATTATCAGGCTAACGTAATGTTATCAGGCTAACATCTTGCTAACAGGCTAACAAGCTGTTATCAGGCATAACATAGTAGTGTGTGTGTGTGTGTGTGTGTGTGTGTGTGTGTGTGTGTGTGTGTGTGTGTGTGTGTGCGTGCGTGTGCGTGTGTGTGTGTACCAGCAGCAGCAGTCACTGCGTCTCTCGGAGCTTCATCGGAAGTCGCAGCTCTGGCGCGGCATCGTCAGCATCGCGCTGATCGAAGGCCGGAACCTGATCCCCATGGACTCCAACGGCCTGAGCGACCCGTACGTCAAGTTCAGACTGGGACCCCAGAAGTACCGGAGCAAGGTGCGCCGAGCGGACCTCTGATCGGTCTCGTGTCTGGAAATGTTGTTTCTTCAAATGAAGAGCGTGTTTCCCATGATGCATCTGTGTGTTTGTGTGCAGACGGTGCCAAAGACCCTGAGTCCACAGTGGAGGCAGCAGTTTGACCTCCACATGTACGAAGAGACCGGAGGCGTGCTGGAGATCTCCGTGTGGGACAAAGACACCGGCCGGAAAGACGACTTCATCGGACGGTCAGCTGCTCTTTCCCTTTTATCTGTTGTTATTTGGTTTATTTGGTTTCATCTGTAAAATAATGAGAGCTGTGAACCTTTATGTTGCACTTGGTTTGAAAAATGATGTACAAAAAGTTGACAAAGACTTTTACGTTTTTGGGGTAACGTATCACGTGACCTCATGTGTCAAGAGGCTCAGACTCACAGACTGACGTATCCGGTCGTTTTTCAAAATAAAATCAACCGTGGCCCGGTGGTTGGGGACCGCTGACCTAAAGGACTCAAAGAACATCCTAAATGACATTTAAAACCCTCTCAATGACGACCCAGTATATATATATATATATATATATATATATATATATATATATATATATATATACACAGTATTTATATATCACATCTGTGCTTCATGAGCTCATTGTGCGTATATATACTGTGTGTATACATAGTATAAAGTACTGTGCTTGTCGTCCAGCTGCCAGTTGGACCTGTCCACCCTCTCCAAGGAGCGGACCCACCACCTGGACCTGGCGCTGGAGGAGTCCCGGGGCTCCGTGGTGCTGCTGGTCACGCTGACGGCCTCGGCTCACGTCTCCATCGCCGACCTGTCCGTCACGCCGCTGGACGACCCGCAGGAGCGCCGCGAGATCCTGGGACGCTACGTGAGCGCCGCTCGCCAGGCTAACGGTCAGATATCCACGAGATGGAGAGACCTCTGACTTCCTGTTTGCTTTCCTGCAGAGCGCCTGGAGGTCGTTCTCTAACCTCAAGGACGTCGGCATCGTCCAGGTGAAGGTGATGAGAGCCGAAGGACTCATGGTGGCCGACGTGACGGGTAATCACAACATCCATCCTGTGCTGTACTTTGTACTGCTCCACAGTACTTTATACTCCTCTTTATACTCCTCAACAGTACTTTATACTCCTCTACAGTACTATGTACTCCTCTCCAGTACTTCCTTAATATTCCTATATTCCTTAACAGTAATGTATACATCCTGTACAGTACTGTATCCTCCTCCACAGTACTTTATACATCCTGTACAGTACTTTATACCTCCTCTACAGTACTGTATACTCCTCTACAGTACTTTGTACTCTGGTGTCTTCCAGGTAAGAGTGACCCGTTCTGTGTGCTGGAGCTGAACAACGACCGGCTCCAGACTCACACGGTTTACAAGAACCTGAACCCAGAGTGGAACAAAGCCTTCACCTTGTGAGTCACAGTACACAAATATTACGTGTATTTAGACTGTAGTACTGCTTCACATCACAGTCATCTTCATTGTACTGTAAATACATACAAGTTGCATTTAATCAAATGTGATCCATATAAATTCTTCATATAAATACTTCAAATTTGGCCAATATGCATTTTTGCAGTCCTGAGACGTTAAATCACTGTTTTTGTCAATGGAGTCTGGTGTGTTTAAAGAGATCACAGATAACGGCTTCAGCTCCCAGCAGAAAGGTAAAGAGGTGAAAATATTATAAATATAGTGTTCATTTAAACTGATATTGATTCTTTTAGGAGTCTAAAATACATCCACAGCAGTACATTACCTTTCTCCCTCTACTGTAGTAATACTCTGACTATGTAGAAGTACTTTATACAAACACACTTCAAAACATCAACACTGTCTCTTTAAGTGGGAAAGAAAAGAATTTACAAAAATGTTACTTTTGAAAGAATATGTTTTTGCGTGTAAATGAATGACAACCCCAGTTTGTGTTATGGTGTAGTCTGAGTAGTGAGTACCTCTTAAT
Source organism: Myoxocephalus aenaeus (assembly GCA_038501785.1). NCBI lineage: Eukaryota > Metazoa > Chordata > Actinopteri > Perciformes > Cottidae > Myoxocephalus > Myoxocephalus aenaeus. The sequence goes on from JBAMJR010000192.1 coordinate 34,880, forward strand.
CGAGGTACTACTCTATCTCTCCTCAGCAACGTGAAGGACATGCACTCCGTGTTGGAGGTCACGGTGTTCGATGAGGACCGAGACCGGAGCGCCGACTTCCTGGGAAAAGTGGCCATCCCCTTATTATCTGTGAGTGTAATAGTACACAAAGTACAACGCTAAGGTGTACAAATACAAACTGTTACCGTGTTTTTTTATTTGTGTCAGATCCGAAACGGTGAGCAGAAGAGTTACATGTTGAAGAACAAAGAGCTGACGGGACGAAGCAAAGGAGCCATTTACCTGGAGATGCATGTGGTGTACAACTCTGTGAGTACTGCTTTAGGGGTACAAGTACCTCAGAGGGACATGAAGTACTATTTACTGTACTACATCTCAGAGGTGCCTGAAGTACTATTTACTCTACTACATCTCAGAGGTACCTGATGTACTTTTTCCTGTACTACATGTCAGAGAGCGGGACTTCCTCTTCAGGTAACAGCTGTAACACCTGTCCTCGGTCACATGACCCTTCAGGTAACAGCTGTAACACCTGTCCTCGGTCACATGACCCTTCAGGTAACAGCTGTAACACCTGTCCTCGGTCACATGACCCTTCAGGTAACAGCTGTAACACCTGTCCTCGGTCACATGACCCTTCAGGTAACAGCTGTAACACCTGTCCTCGTTCACATGACCCTTAAGGTAACAGCTGTAACACCTGTCCTCGGTCACATGACCCTTCAGGTAACAGCTGTAACACCTTCAGGTAACAGCTGTAACACCTGTCCTCGGTCACATGACCCTTCAGGTAACAGCTGTAACACCTGTCCTCGGTCACATGACCCTTCAGGTAACAGCTGTAACACCTGTCCTCGGTCACATGACCCTTCAGGTAACAGCTGTAACACCTGTCCTCGGTCACATGACCCTTCAGGTAACAGCTGTAACACCTGTCCTCGGTCACATGACCCTTAAGGTAACAGCTGTAACACCTGTCCTCGGTCACATGACCCTTCAGGTAACAGCTGTAACACCTGTCCTCGGTCACATGACCCTTAAGGTAACAGCTGTAACAGCTGTCCTCGGTCACATGACCCTTCAGGTAACAGCTGTAACACCTGTCCTCGGTCACATGACCCTTAAGGTAACAGCTGTAACAGCTGTCCTCGGTCACATGACCCTTCAGGTAACAGCTGTAACAGCTGTCCTCGGTCACATGACCCTTAAGGTAACAGCTGTAACAGCTGTCCTCGGTCACATGACTGCTCTCTCTCTCTGACTCCCTCTTCAGGTAAAAGCTGCTCTGAAGTCTGTCGTTCCTGCAGAGCAGAAATACATCGAGGAAGAACCCAAAGTCTCCAAGCAGGTTTGTTTATGTGCATTAATACTTCTATATTATATTATTATACATTATTATATACTATATTATTATATATTATATATCTCTAAACCAATAAAAATATTATTTTCATTACCAATTAATCTTGCCACTGCATTCACATTAATCTTATATTTCCTAAATATAATATTTATTCCTAAATGTAATGTAATTTATAAATATAATATATTAATAATAAAAATGTTCCGTCTCTCAGTTGCTGCAGCAGAACTTTAACCGCGTGAAGAGGTGCATCATGGTCCTGATCAGCTACGGGACGTACATCAACAGCTGCTTCGAATGGGAGTCTGCCCAGAGGAGCATCATCTCCTTTGTGGTATAACAAACACACACCCACACACACGCACACACATGCGCACGCACACACACACACACACACACACACACACACACACACACACACACACACACACACACACACACACACACACACACACACACATAAGCATTTTCTAAAATTATGATTAAAATCCAAGTATATTTTCAAGCTAATACCTTTGTACTTAAAGGCACTACGAGGAACTTTTACATGGTGGTGTTTCTGGCACCCCCTGTGGTCCAAAGTGGTAGTGTCTCTGAGCACCAGGGTCCCTTTTAGAAATCCTCTCATTTTACTGCAGCAGGGTCTGACAGTCTGCCCCTCTCAGTCCCAGTACTGCAACTACTGCAGCTACTTCCGGTACTTCAGGTATTGCAGGTACTGCAAGTACTTCAGGTCTTGGCTCTCCTCCCCAGCTGTTCGTCGTGGTCGTGTGGAACTTTGAGCTCTACATGCTGCCGATGGCTCTGCTGCTGCTGCTGGTCTGGAACTACGTCTTCTCCTCCGGCAGAGAAGCGGCCGTAACGGTGAGTGCCGAAGGCGACGCGGCGTCTATAATCACGAAGTTAAAGATAACTTTAACATTGTTAACATTGTTAACTTTAACATTGTTAACATTGTTAATTTTGTTAAAATGGTTAACTTTAACATTGTTAACTTTAACATTGTTAACTTTAACATTGTTAAAATTATTAACTTTGTTAACTTTAACAATGTTAACTTTGTTAACTTTAACATTGTTAACTTTAACAATGTTAACTTTAACATTGTTAACTTTAACAATGTTAACTTTAACAATGTTAACTTTAACATTGTTAACTTTGTTAAAATTGTTAACTTTAACCTAACTTTAAGTTAAAGTTAACAATGTTAACAAAGTTAACAAACTTTGTTAACATTGTTAACTTTAACTTTGTTAACTTTAACAATGTTAACTTTGTTAACTTTAACATTCTTAACTTTAACAATGTTAACTTTAACATTGTTAACTTTAACAATGTTAACTTTAACATTGTTAACTTTGTTAAAACTGTTAACTTTAACGTAACTTTAAGTTAAAGTTAACAATGTTAACAAAGTTAACAAACTTTGTTAACATTGTTAACTTTAACTTTGTTAACTTTAACAATGTTAACTTTGTTAACTTTAACATTCTTAACTTTAACAATGTTAACTTTGTTAACTTTAACATTCTTAACTTTAACAATGTTAACGTTGTTAACTTTGTTAACATTAATGTTAATGTTAACTTTGTTAACTTTGTTAATGTTAACTTGTCTTAATGTTAACATAACTTTGTTAACATTGTTAAAGTTTGTTAATGTTAACAATGTTAACTTTGTAAACAAAGTCTTTTGTTAACTTTACGTTGTTAACTTTTGTTAACTTTAACATTGTTAACTTTTGTTAACTTTAACATTGTTAACTGTGTTAAACATTTAACATTGTTAACTTTGTTAAACATTTAACATTGTTAACTTTGTTAAACATTTAACATTGTTAACTTTGTTAAAGTTAACTTCATTAACTTTAACACAAAGTTAAAGACAATTTCGAAGTCTTTAATCACGACCGTGTGTTTTCCTTTGCCGGCGCAGTCCATGGAGGCCATGTTCGAGTGGGAGGATGAAGAGGAGGACAAGGAGGACAAGGTATAGCGAACAATGTTGCATTGTGTTATAATGTGTTACATTGTTCTCAATGCACTGAGACGCTGACCTCCTCCTGCAGGAGGCGGAGCCAAAGGGCTTCCTGGACAAGCTGTACGCCATCCAGGACGTGTTCATCAGCGTGCAGAGCGCGCTGGACGACGTGGCGTCGCACGGAGAGAGGATAAAGAAGTGAGTATTGAGTTACAGCTCCAACCAGAGCTCTGTTGTGAAGACCAGGATGTCACAGGAAGTGCCTTCTTCTTCTTCTTCTTCTTCTTCTTCTTCTTCTTCTTCTTCTTCTTCTTCTTCTTCTTCTTCTTCTCCTCCTCCTCCTCCTCCAGCACCGTTAACTGGACCGTGCCTTTCCTGAGCTGGTTGGCGATGGCCACCTTGTGCTCGGCCACAGTTCTCCTCTACCTCGTTCCTCTCCGGTTCCTGGTGCTGGCGTGGGGTGAGTCCTGCTGTGTACAACACACAGAATGTACTTCATGTGTGTACAAGTACTCAGAGCCGCTCTCTCTCTCTCTCTCTCTCTCTTCTTCTGCAGGTGTGAACAAGTTCACCAAGAAGCTTCGGGATCCGTACCTGATCGACAACAACGAGCTGCTGGACTTCCTGTCCAGAGTCCCGTCTGACGTCCAAGTGGTGAGAGAGAGAGAGAGAGAGAGAGAGAGAGAGAGAGAGAGAGAGAGAGAATATATATATACATATATTGTAATATGTGTGTGTGTGTGTGTGTGTGTGTGTGTGTGTGTGTGTGTGTGTGTGTGTGTGTGTGTGTGTGTGTGTGTGTGTGTGTGTGTGTGTGTGTGTAGATGCAGTATCGAGAGCTGAAGGTTGATCCCGGACAAAGTCCCAACAAGCGCAGGAGGACGATCCCCAGCTAGCTGTAAACTCTGTAAACTATGTTATTTATATATTTCTTGTATATTTTGATTATTCTGTAGAAGTTGTTTTTATGGTTGTTGGTTTTATTTTTATTTTATTACTGTGGAAACATTTATTTTCTAAAGAAATGCTGTTAATGTTTTTTTTATTTCTTGTAAAAACATACAGAGTGAACATGAACTAATAATAATAATAATAATAATAATGATGTGCTTCTGCATGTAGCTTTTTTACTTCCTCCAACGTGTGAGCTCGCTGTGTGTCGTCACTGAAGAGTTGCATGTTATTGCTGTTATCACTGCTCCTCATATGACTATAATGATAAATTATGAATAATATCTGGTATGAAACACAGCATGTTGAACTCACAAACTCTTCTTTTATTTTCACCAAACAAATAATAAAGCGGTTTTCAATCTGTGACGCGGCGGTGTATAAGAGCCGTAAATACATAAATAAACTACGGAGAAGAAGATTAATATTCAGAGAATTTTTATTTATTTTTTTGTACAAATTTTAAGTAAAAATTGTTCCATGGTTGTTGTTTTTTCTCGTTAATCTTTGTTCTTCTTTCCTGTAAATTTACATTTATTTTTTTAACAACAATTAATTTTCTCAGAATATTCTGAATTTTCAAGTTTGAAGTCGTAAAATGTACGAGAAAAAAACTTTTATGAATCTTCATCCAACCTTGAAAAGTGCTTCCTTGAATAAATAAAAAAAATGTAGATTTACAATTTTAATCTCAGATAATCTGAGACCCAACTCTGTATTTTTTATAATACAGTGAAACAGTGAAATCCTGCTTTAACACGAATGCATGACGCAATAATAATAATAATAATAATAATAATAATAATAATAATAATAATAATAATAATAATAATAATAATAGAATGTAAAACAGTCTCGGGGGCATTTTTATACTTTTCATACCTTTTTTTATTTTTCATAATTTGCGTACTTTTACTTTCACACAAGACTTGTACTTGTACTTGAGTATATTGTAGTATTTTAAAGATCTGAATACTTCCTCCATCACTGTCTTTAAGATGGACTTGGTGCACATTTACTCATCACAACAAATATTTATACTTTTAAAAATCATAGAAACAAAAAACGGCTGAAACTTCCGTTCCTCTGTATTCAGTATTATTAAAATTAATTCAGTTTATAAAGACACACAAACATTAATAATTCTGTATTTCTGCATTTTTAAATCGTACATAAAACTATAAAAACATTCTGTGAAAATACAGAATTGAGGTTTTGTTTCATTTTTATTTGACCTTGAATCTGCTTTTTGCCTAATTATCAATATTCCAAAAATATTTATTTTTATTTTTTCTAACTGTTTTTATTTATTTTTGTCAGATTGCTCAGTTAGTGTCACGTTTATGATCTCTGGAGTATTTCATATGCACGTCTGTGTAAACCGTCCTTTTCTATGTTTTTGCATGACTGAACATAAACTATATGCAAAATGCATTTATGGATCCAACACCAGGAAGTTATTGACTGTTCGCTCCATGGAATCCTCTGGTTGTGTTTCCTGTTGCATCATGGGTATTTGCTGCTGAGTATGTCTGTGTCATGTTTGTCTGAGAAAATATATTTCTACACAGATCCACATGGCTCTTTGTTTGATGTTATTATATCAGAATCAGAAACCGTTTATTTACCAGGAATGTTTACACAAACGAGGAATCTTTCTTGGCGGAAGGAGCATGACATTAGACATTAGACGAGACAATCGACGATCAATGACAACAACAGTGCAATAGATATTAAATTAAGTGAAGTTACGTATATGTTTTGTGGCAGAAACTGTAAGGAAGTAAATACAGTAAAAAAAAAAGAAAAAATCTCTTTCACTTCTGCAAATGGAATTTACCATAACACCAGACGGGCGTCTTCCTGTTCACAGAACCAAACGTTCCCTCAGATTAGGTCCAAAAGTCTTCAACAAACTGAAAATATCCGAATATAAATGCTAATATAAGTAGATATTTGTATGTGTATTGATACTATCAAATTAATAGATTTAGCCACTTTTAATATTTCTGTGTCTTACTTTTATTTGGGGGATGATTTATGCTCTTGATGTTTTTGGAACTACAGTTCCCACAATGCTTTGTGGTGTAAGCAGGAAGTGTAATGCTGCCACGAGTAAGCGGTTTCCCACTAATAGGCTGCGGTCGAATAGTCCAATAATGACCTCCTAACGTCTAACCCTAAGCACTTTTCCTTAACCTCTGTGGAAAACGTCACGGGGTTAAGGAAAGGTGGGAAGGAGAATTCATGAGGAGTTAGGAGAAGACAACCGCGGTGTTTGGCAAATCCGACTCCACTTTCCCTAAGAGACGTAGTTATGACACGACGGCAGGCGATGTTAGTGACGTCAGTCTGTAGCCAGCGGTGAAACTACAATGTTCTGAAGAAGGACTACAAAAAGCGCAGTTTATATACTTCGTCCGTCTTCTTACAGTGTTGCGTCATAACGACATAAACAACCCGGTTCATAGTATTACTTTAATAACGAGGTTGGAATAGAAATGAACGAAGGAATATGAAAGTGAAACCAACGTACAAAGCTACTAAACTGTCTCTTTGTTCAGTTTCAAACATGCTGAATTAAATACGTTATCCACAAACGATGTGTGTCATATATGTGTGTCTCATATCCCTTTATGTTGTTATGGTTTATTTACATGCAGATTATAATCTGATCATAAAAATATGCATACAACAGTTTATGAAACATCACACAACTCGTGTTGACTTGATATGTTTTATTGTAATGTGACAAAATAGTTGATTAAAAAGATGATAATCAGAAACATGACTCAGACTGAAGAGCTCGTCCAGTTTAACTCTTTCACTAAAGCTTCTGTAACTGAAGTCAAATAAAATAAGAGAGTGAGGCTGAAGCTGCAGTTCAACACCAGAGAGAATATCAAATACGTCAGTTTAATCACTTTACAGCAGTTTGATCACTTTACAGCAGTTTGATCACTTTACAGCAGTTTCATCACTTTACAGCAGTTTCATCACTTTACAGCAGTTTGATCACTTTACAGCACTTTTCAGCAACGTAACGTTTTTAGTTTGCCAGCAGGTTTAACAGATTATTGAAAGTGTTTCCAAGTTATAGCAACGGTTATTTACATGATCTGCGTTTGTCGGTCATGATCGTCTGTACTCGTGAACGGCCGAATGATACGTCACTTTAAATGTTGCCGCCGCAAGGAATTGTGGGTCGGCATTATCTCCTTTCCTTTCGTAAAGGAAGGTCCAGTGGTTCCTATGCTAAAGGAGCTAAATTAGGAAGCATTGACGCTCCTTTCCTTTGCGTTTGGACAATTCGACCGGCACTTATCATGGCGGCCACTGAGGTACTTCAGGTCATTTCACTCAGTTAGGAAGGTTCCTAACCAAAATGGACTATTCCACCGCAGCCTTTACTTTGTTTGAAGGCCGCCGATGCGTCTGTGAGCGACTCCTGTTGGCGGGAAACCCGTCGACGTTCAGACTGACGTCACCGGAGTCCCGTGACTGAAGGAAACCTAAAAACCTAAAAACGTGAAGATTGTCAAACAAGTTCCGTTGCGGCTTCTTCCTTTGATCTTTAAGGGATTTAAGGATGTTTGTTCACAATGGACACCAAAGAAACCGGAAGTCATGCGGGATTCATCCGATTTAATTCACGACGGTTCATTCTTAATTATATCTAATAATTTTTTTAAGTATTTTATTTTATTTATTATATTTACATGATTATTGTCTCCTGATTTATTAGTTTTTCATTGTCTTTTTTTATGTTAGTTTTATTTATATTTATTTATTTTTTACCTCTTTCTCTTATACTGATTGTCTGGTTTCATACGGCTTCACATGAAACAAAACAAAGTAAAGTACATTTACTCAAACACTTAAAGTACACTTGAGATATTCCACGTTACTTTAAGTGTATCTAGCAGTACTTATACTTTTACTCCACTAAAAACTAAATAACTCTTCTCATAGATTATCAGCTCTGACCAGCAGAGGGACTCATGTACTTTGATTATTTACAGATCAGCTCATAATATTAATATTATAATTAGTGCTGTCAAACGATTAAAATAGTTAATCGCGATTAATCGCATTTATGTCATAGTTAACTCGCGATTAATCGCAATTAATCGCGAATTTTTTTTCTCTTCATTTTAATGCTCTTATCAACATGAAAAAGTGGATTGGCTTGTTTTATGCAAATGTTTTATTTTATTGAAAAACAACTGCCAAACAGGGCAGTACAAAATAAAATTATAAAGTGCACATTTCAGGTAAACAAGGGTTTACAAAATAAAATTATAAAGTGCACATTTCAGGTAAACAAGGGCTTAAGAGAGAGAGAGAGAGAGAGAGAGGGAGAGAGAGAGAGAGAGAGAGAGAGAGAGAGAGAGAGCTGTGAACATAGCATCAGGCTCCTGAAGGTAACTCGTAGGTCCTGTCGTTGGATGCGATGCGTATTCTATCAGCTAGACCCTCGTCCTCCACAACGCTAACAGGCTACACGCAGTAGCACCATGTAGCTATGGCTGCAATAAGTCTGTTCTTGTTGTGGTGTCCATGTGTTTCTGAAGTCATCATTCTTGTCTGCTATGACGAGGGGCGCAGAGTTAGCATCAGCTGTGTGTTGGCCATCAAGTGGTGTTTCAGACTGGAGAGGCTACGATGATAGCTCAGTTCACAATGACTAATGGCACATACCACTTTGGTCTTGTCAAGGGAACATCTGACAACTTCTTGAAAGTAAACCTTCCATTCATTAGCGTCTTATCATTCATTTTGCCGTATCGCGCTCACCGTTCATTCATTTAAACCGTAACGTTAGCCTAGCTTCCAAGCCCAAACGGCGTGCTATTGTTTTGCTTCCGGTTGAGCTACATCCGGCGTGGCGCTCGCGAGATAACGCGCTAATATGACAGCATTAATTATGATATTATTTTGTGCTGGAGGACACATTTATAAATGAGGTCAGAGGTCACCGTCCTGACGGAGCAATGAGGTGCAGAAGCTGGAATAGTCAGGTAGTCAACTATCAGTAGGCAAAGTCAGAAAAGTATTTTGATTAAAGGTTTTTCAAGCTGAACTTCTGGTAAAGCTTCTCAAATGTGAGGATTTGACTCTTTTCTTTGTCGTGTTTGATTATAAACTGAATATTTTTGGGGTTTTGTTGCTGAAGGTGAATGGATGGAAACAACCGACACAAGAGGATCCTTCATGTTCCTGAAATAAAAAGACCATTGGTGAGATAAAACAACCCCAATACAACATTCATACAACGTTTCTGTAAGGCATTCCTTCACCGGGTCATGAACAGAGTTGAAAGAAGAAGAAAATGTTTCCCTCAATAAATGTGCAGTTTCTTTGTGTGACTTAATTTTCAGTAGAAAAGCCGGTTTGTATTTCGCTCTTTGTTTCTCGGTACTTTTTTGTTATTTATGGCAGGTGATTGGAGGAAACCGGTTGAGCCAACGTGATGCAAATATGATGCAGAGAAGTCTGCAAAACGTTGATCAAAACCAGTTTTACCTGCCGACTCAAGAACAGAACATCTCCTGGACCGGGATGATCCAGGAAGTAATGTTGGATTATAATCAGTGGCCAGTTAAGGGTTACCTGTTAGTGCATCTTGTTTTCTCCAGTTAAGGGTTACCTGTTAGTGCACTGCATCTTTTTACTGGTGTGTTGTTTGTATTTAAAGTTTCCACTGGTGGGACGATCCCAGTGATCCCAGTGCTCCCAGTGTTCCACCAGTGTGTGGTTAGCTTCCAGTTCGACGTACGACATTCTTCATCCTCCTTCTCTTTTAGAGTTTTAGTTTCCGCGTTTAATAAATATAATTCCAGGTATTTACTGTCCTCAGGCGTGATGCTCAATGTTGTATAAACATCTTTATTAAATAAAAACACATGAATTGGAAATAAAATCAGTAAAAGTTTACGTAATTTAAAGTACCTCAATATTGTATTTAAGTACAGTCCTTGAGTAAATGTACTTTTATACTTTGTTTCATTGTATCATTTAATATTTGGAGTATTTTCCTTAGTTACGGTTACAGTTACGGTGAAATACATCCACTGCTCCCTATCCAGGGATGGGTCAAATGCAGAGAAGAATTTCCCCAAGGGGATTAATAAAAGTGTATGTTTTTTTTGTTTTACTCCAGTTAAGGTACTTATTTTAGACTACTAATACTTCACTATACTTTAGAGTATTACTTCCATCTGAGAGTGCAGTGTAGTAGAAAAACTCAAGTACCTTAAACTTAAGTTACTTTCCACCGTTTGTGCCAAATTAGATCCAAATATTGTTAATCTATTTCCTCTTGATAAGAACTGGGAGTGGAGACATTTCAGGGTGTGTGTGTGTGTGTGTGTGTGTGTGTGTGTGTGTGTGTGTGTGTGTGTGTGTGTGTGTGTGTGTGTGTGTGTGTGTGTGTTGCGCGCACATGCTCAGTGAGGTTATTTTGGCGCACAGAGGCTTTAAAGCGGGCGGCTGCAGGCGGCGGCAGCAGAGACGGAGACAGCGGGGAGGAGCTGCAGCCGCGCCGTCAGCTGCGCGTCTCGACCCGGATGAACCGACACCGACATCCCCGCCGCGGAGGACCCGGCTCTGCGCGGGCCGCCCGGAGATAGGCGTGTGTGTGCCCGCGCCACGCGGCTGTGCACGCACAGCTTCTCCATAGACTCTTTATTATCGGGAGTAATAATAGTATCATTAATATAGTTTCCTCGTCGTCTCGCCATGGGCAAAGTGAGGGCCCTGGCCATCTACTTCGACAGCCTGAACGAGAACAACCTGCCGGCCTTCTCCGGCGGAGACCCGGTGTCCGGGCGCGTGGTGGTGGAGGTGAGCGGGGACGTGCGCGTGAGGAGCCTGGACATGACCGCGCGAGGGGTCGCCAAGGTGCGCTGGACCGAGTCCCGGAACGCCGGGGCCAACACGGCGTACACCCAGAACTACACGGAGGAGGTGGAGTACCTGCACCACCGAGACCCGCTGATCGGAGACGAGCGAGGTAAGACCGCTTAAAGGACCGCGTATGAGGGGACCGTTTACTTATAAGGACCGCGTATAAGGGGACCGTCTACTGAGGCCACCGTTTATAAGGACTGTTTCAACTTTAAAGGACTGTTTACTGCCAGCTGGTGAGACCAACTTTTTCACCAGCTGGTTCCTGCTGGTTTATTTATTTATTCAAAAACAAAAACACTTTATTAATACAGAAAGCAGAAACAAACCAGACGTGCTCCTGACAGTTTGGTGCTGATGCAACAGCTGATGCTTCAGCAGGAGTGAGTTCTGGACTCAACCGGCTTCACGTGCACGCGGCTTCACGTGCACGCGGCCATGCTCATGCTCGTGATCAGAGTTACGTGTGTTTATTATAAGAGGCTGTTCTGTTCACGTCGGTTTGCTGCAGGAAGGAAGGAAGACAAAAAAAAAAAGTTGAGAAACATTCCAAAAAAAAAATAATTCGAATATGAAACGTTTATTTTTTATTTTTACATGTTGATGTTTTTATGTGAAAGAGAGACGTACGTGTTTTTACTGACGACATCCTGAAGCGAGGCTCCAGCAGCCAACTCCCTTTGTTAGAAGCGGTTCAAACCTGTTCAGAAACTGAGAGGGAGGGAGGAGGAGGGAGGAGACGAGGAGAGGAGGGAGGAGACGAGGACCGCTCTCTCTCTCTCTCTCTGTGGGTAGAACCTCATCAGCTGTTAGAGCTCCTCCTCCACCTGTTGTCTTCTGTTTGTTTTCACCTGTAAAACACGATGCAAACGAGGACAGTTTGATGTAAATGAGACCGCGCCTCTTCCTCTTCTTCCTCCTCCTCCTCCTCCTCCCAGTGTTCCCAGTGTAAACCAGTACTTGTGGGCCAGACTGTCGGCTCCGTTGTGTTTTGTTCTAAACGTTTGAGGCTAGAGAGAAGAAGAAGAAGAACATGGAGGACTTGTATTCTACTTCCTGTCATGTTGTGTTTATGTTGGGGGTCAAAGGTCAAGAGGAGTGAAGCGATGACGTCAGACTCAACTTTCCGGGGATGAAATCTGACTCCCAAGAAACGATGAACATTCCTGAGCTTTCGACCGGGTCACATGATCTTCCTCAGCTGATGGAGTTGATCCTCGGATAGAGTCCATTCTTAGACCTCAACTTGTTTATTTAAATAGTTTTAAGCCAATAAGTGTTATCATCCATCCCATAATAACCCAGATCAGTGAACTCCATCAGAGGAAGATCAGTCAAGCCTCTGGAGAGCTTCATCTCCTCCTCCTCCTCCTCCTCTCGTGCAACACACCACATGGCTGTACTCATGTGGGCAGGGGCTTGTCGGGCCGAGCCAATCAGAGCCCGGCTTCTCATGCGCGTCTCCTTCTCCTCCAATGAGAAGCGAGCTGTGGAGCCGGAGCTTCAGCTGAAGGAGGCGGCTGAGACCGGTTCATACCAGCCTGCTCCTGCTCTGAGTGTGTGTGTGTGTGTGAGAGTAGATATACATATATATATATATATATATATATATATATATATATATATATATATATATATACACACACACACACACACACACACACACTCAGACAGGAAGCTGCGTTCATCAGGTTGAATCCGGATGTTTGAACATGAATGTGAAAACAAACAATAACAAGAGAAATGAGGAAGCTGACGTCGTCTTCTTCACGCTGAAAGAACACAGAAACTGTGTTTTATGTTCTCTGTTGAAATACATTCATAATAATACATTTATAGTAATACATTCATAATATTGCATTCTTTCAAGATACAGACTTTTAGCCCGATTACATTTGAAACTTCGTAGTTATTTTTTGGCTCAATAAACAAAAACTAAAAATGGAAAATAAATCTTTATTTTAACATCAGGAACATGAATTAAAATAATTGAATGTCAGCTTTTAGCTCTGTGGTATTAGTACCTTCATGTGTGTACTTCTACGTCCTCGTGGTACATTCATGAGTATTGTGTATCGTCATCCTAAATTAATAAAGTAATAACGTAATAACGTCTTCTCTCCAGACGACGGCGCTCCAGACGACGTCGTCTCCGTTCTGCACGCCGGAGTTCACGAGTTCGCCTTCAGCTTCAACCTGCCGCAGATGTGAGTAGAGACTGGAGTACTTGTACTCAGGTACAAGTACAGCGTGAGGTACTTCCCATGAGTACTTTATACTTCTGCTCCACCTCAGATGAAACAATCAGAATTTATGATGAACGCGTTGAAGACAACAGGATCGTGACTTTTAATAAAGTTACATTTAAATCAGACGTTTATTTCCGATCTTCTTCTTCTTCTTCTTCTTCTTCTTCTTCTTCTTCTTCTTCTTCTTCTTCTTCTTCTTCTTCTTCTTCTTCTTCTTCTTCTTCTTCTTCTTCTTCTTCAGGAAACATTTCACAGCCCAATGAGTACTTTTTACTGCAGATACTTTAAGTACATTTAGCCGGTACTACTCCTTCTGCCCCAGCAGGACTATGCCTGCAGGTACTAGTACTGCATCATGCAGGTACTAGTACTGCATCATGCAGGTACTAGTACTGCATCGTGGAGGTACTAGTACTGCATCGTGGAGGTACTAGTACTGCACATGGAGGTACTAGTACTGCATTGTGTAGGTACTAGTACTGCAGGTACTAGTACTGCATCATGCAGGTACTAGTACTGCACATGGAGGTACTAGTACTGCAGGTACTAGTACTGCATCGTGGAGGTACTAGTACTGCAGGTACTAGTACTGCATCATGGAGTTACTAGTACTGCACATGGAGGTACTAGTACTGCATCATGGAGGTACTAGTACTGCACATGGAGGTACTAGTACTGCATCGTGGAGGTACTGGTACTGCACTTGGAGGTACTAGTACTGCACATGGAGGTACTAGTACTGCACTTGGAGGTACTAGTACTCTGTCCTCTCTCCTCAGGGCCCTGGCCACGTCCTTTGAGGGTCGCCACGGCAGCGTGCGCTACTGGGTGAAGGCCGAGCTTCTGCGGCCGTGGCTGCTGCCGCTGAAGGTGAAGAAGGAGTTCATCGTGTTCGAGCACATCGACATCAACACGCCGCTGCTGCTGGTACGAGAACCTGCTCGGTTCTACGAGAACCTCCTCTGTTCTACGGAGAACCTCCTGCTCCTGGAACGTTAGCTTAGTATGAAGCCTGGGAGCAGCGGTCCTGGCTAACGTATCACAGCTTATTATGTATTATGATTAATATGAATAATAAATGGAGTCAAAACTTTTAATTCCTGCACACAAATACAGATATATAACAAATATTCAGAACGCCATTTATTTAATTGGAATATTCTTTATATATTTGTTTTCATGTTTTTCATGCTGTAAAAGAAAATGTAAAACATTTAGATGAAGCCCTTGGATTGTAAAAGAGTTCTCAAAAGAACCCATGGTTGGTTCTAGATGAAAGCCTTGTAATATCAAAGGGTTCCCTGTAGTACCTCCTGGATGGGTTCTAGAGGAAACCCTTTAAACCTCCTGGGTGGTTTCTGTTAGCAACCTGGAGGTGAAAAGGTTTAAGATGGAACCTCCAGAGAGGGTTCTGGGTGGAACCATCGCACCATAGAAGGGTTCTCTGTAAAACCTCTCATAGGGAGTTTTGGGTTTCACAGATGGTTCTCGGTGTAAATCTTGAAAAAAGGTTATTGCAGGAACCAATAAGGGTTCTCTAATGAGGACAAGCCGAAGAACCCTGATGGTTCTAGATAGCACCGCTACTTCTTTGTGTGAGATAGTACACGTTAATTGGTGAATTTTAGAAATGTTAATGGCCAAACTCTGTTTCTTCAGAGAGAGCTAGGCTAGCTTACCAGTCTTTATGCTAAGCTAAGCTAACCAGCTGTCGCTCCATGTTGACAGAACAGATACGAGTTTGGTATCGATCTTCTTGTCTGACTCTCGGCTACGGAGTCAAAGAGCTCATTTCTCAAAATATAGTACCTGTGATGCCGTGGGAGCTCTAACACCTGGTGATGCTGTGCTTCAGGCCCCGCAGGCCGGTTCAAAGGAGAAGAATCTGTGCTGCTGGTTCTGTGCTTCGGGCCCGATCTCCCTCAGCGCCAAGATCGAGCGAAAGGGCTACACACCAGGTGAGCCGCCTCTCCTCCTCACTCTTCCAGCTCTTCCTTTTTTTCACTCTCAAGATTTCACTTATTTCACTTCTCTCTCAGTCCGACAGACTGATTTCTTCTCCCTTCCCTCCAAGGCGAGTCGATCCAAATCTTCGCCGAGGTGGAGAACTGCTCGTCCCGGGTCGTGGTGCCCAAGGCCGCCCTGTACCAGAACCAGACCTTCTTCGCCAAAGGCAAGGGCAAGCAGATCCAGCAGCTGGTGTCCAACCTGAGAGGAGACCCTCTGCCGCAGGGCAAGAGCCAGAGCTGGGAGGGCAAGCTGCTCAAGATCCCCCCGGTGTCGCCCTCCATCCTGGACTGCCCCATCATCCGGGTGGAGTACACCCTCGTGGTGAGTCCAGGGTTCTGCACTCAGACCCACTATGAGTAGAGTCTGATCCACTGTGAGTAGAGTCTGATCCACTGATCCACTGTGAGTAGAGTCTGATCCAGTATGAGTAGAGTCTGATCCACTATGATTAGAGTCTGGTACACTGCAGCCCAGAAGGACTCAGATCCTCTGCATAAGTTAAGGTAGTATCACAGTACAAGTACTACAAGTAAAAGTTGTGCATTCAAAGTGTCGCTTGAGTACAGAAGTATTTCGGTATATTAGTATTATCTTTTTTAAAGTTTGAGTATGACAATAAAAACTGCTTTGTTTACAAGTAAAAGTATTATTGAATAAAAAGTGAATCACAATGGAAAAAAATACGCTCTTACAAAATTATACTTCAGGACAAAATTAGTACTCACTATTCAAAATGTAGCATGCTGTAATATTTCATACTTACCTGTTAAAATGAAAAGCTACACATTACAGTAACAGTCAAAACTAAGTCATAAATAAATAATAAACTATACACTAATAACTTGCTAGTTACACAATAACACTAAAACAATTAATTAATCACATCAATAAAAACTTAATGAACTGCTCATAACTTGAACATTAATAACTTATTAATTGCACAATAACAACTAGTAATAATTGAACACATAACAATAATCAGCCGGGAGATGAAAGTTATATTATATGAATATGATAGCTTGGAACAAGGTGTTCCTGCAGCTTGGGTGATGCATGAAGTCCTCGGTCCCCTGGGGGGTCTGGAGGACCCGGTCCAGCCCCCCTCAGCTCTGGTCTCCCTGCAGGTGTACGTGGACGTTCCCGGCGGGCTGAACCTGTCGCTGTCGCTGCCGCTGGTGATCGGGACCATCCCGCTGCACGCCTGCAGCACGCGCTCCTGCAGCATCAGCAGCAGCTGCAGCGCGCTGAGCTGGCTGGCGCTGCCCGACAGGCCCGAGGGTACGAGGGGCAGCGGGAACGCGGGAACACGGGAACACGGGCGGCTCGCGGCGGCTCGGAGGCTCTCTAACGCTCCTGTGTTTGTTGCAGCGCCGCCCAGCTACACTGACCTGGCCATATCGGAGGCTCGCAGGAGGGAGTGTCTGCTGGGCTGTGACGGGTCCGCCGGGGAGGGAGAGGACCTGCTGACCTACATCACGGAGTTCAGATATCTGCCCCCCCCACTCTACTCAGAGGTACACCTAATACCACCCTCATAAAGTACTGCGTCACAGAGCGGGACAGCTGGCACCCGCTGTGCAGAGTACACAGAAAGTACAACGTATCCAGTTAAGATACTGTAACATGTTATATAACATATACAACGTATGCAGTTAAGATGCTGCACATGTTATATGAAATATACAAAGTATCCAGTGAAGATGATAACCAGGTATGATTTTTCCGCACTACTTCTCAGTAACACCTTTAGAAGCAGCTCTGCTGGTGTCACGTTTTTCTCTGAACTCTTGCAGCAGAAAGAAGCAACAAGCTCCTCCCCCTTTAAACCGGTTTGGGCCGATCCGTCTGAACTCTGTTTGCTTTTGTTTCCGATTCATCTCGTGAGATTGAGTTCACCCGCCA
This sequence comes from Myoxocephalus aenaeus, assembly GCA_038501785.1. Classification (NCBI taxonomy): domain Eukaryota; kingdom Metazoa; phylum Chordata; class Actinopteri; order Perciformes; family Cottidae; genus Myoxocephalus; species Myoxocephalus aenaeus. Next base: position 52,244 of record JBAMJR010000192.1, read on the forward strand.
GCGCTCGAGGAGCTTTTTATGCGGAGGTCTTTGCACAGAGCCCCGCTAGCCATTTCCCCATGTTTCCAGACTTTGTGCTAAGCTAAGCTAATCTAACTGACTGCAGCTTCACACACAGACGTGAGAGCATCAATCTGAACGTCTGTCTACGAGAAAGCTGAGGAGCTCCGACTTCTGCTGCCGAGGAGGACGTCTCTCACTTCAAAAGACTTTAGAAAATAGACTGTTGAAGCGTGTGCTTTTATGTATTGCTCATATTGATCAGCCGCCTGTAAAGACCTGCTCTGACCCCAGGTGGACCCGTACCCCGACCCCGTGGAGGTGTGCCCGGCGGCGGACGTCAGGAGACCCGACACGTGTCCGTCCCGCTGAGGAGCCCCCCGGGTCCTCAGCAGACACCGCCCCCCCTCGGCTACAGCCAGCTTCTCACCAGATTGTATGTCAGCGTAAACACGGCGGCGGAGAGTGTTCGGTGACCGCTGACATATGGATCAGGGGTCTGGAGCCGTGCTCGGTCCTCTAGATCCTGTGCTCAAGACCAGGCAAAAAAAAAAAACACCACCAGTTCCTTGACGCCGGTGCACGACTCTGAGGCACAAAACAAAGATGGCGGTCAGAGGACGCCTCCACAGTGAATTTTGCACAAACCGTAATTACTGTTTTTCCTATCGGTGGTTTTGTATTCTGCAGATTGCGGCGGGCCTAAATGTCCAGAAGGTTCTGTCCACACGATGTTGCAAACGGCACATTTACGTCAGAGAGCAGACGTCAGAGAGCAGACGTCAGAGAGCAGACGTCAGAGAGCAGACGTCAGAGAGCAGACGTCAGAGAGCAGACGTCATAAAGCAGACGTCAGAGAGCAGACGTCAGAGAGCAGACGTCAGAGAGCAGACGTCAGAGAGCAGACGTCAGAGAGCAGACGTCAGAGAGCAGACGTCAGGTGGAAAATGTCTTTCTGTCAACAAACAAACGAGACAGATTAGTATTTGCAAAGAAACGACCACCTCGAGCACTTAAAGTGAGACTCAGAATGTGTGTGTGTGTGTGTGTGTGTGTGTGTGTGTGTGTGTGTGTGTGTGTGTGTGTGTGTGTGTGTGTGTGTGTGTGTGTGTGTGTGCGAGTGTGTGCGAGTGTGTGCGAGTGCGTGTGTAAATGACCAGGGTCTAGAGAAAAAGCACAACTCCGACCAACCAACATAAAGTACCACAAGTCGCCTGTCGGTTTCTGCTCTGGACTAAAAGCTTCTCTTGCTGTAGATTTATTTTTTATTTTTCATGGATGTTAAGAAGCTTTGTGCTCACGAAAAGAACGACAAACCATAAAAAGATAACAATGTTTACAGATGAATATAACAGATTGAGAATGTTGTTCAAATTTCTTCCACCTAAAACTTCAAAGTGCAATATATTTTTGTATTTGTGATTTATTTTCTTTTTTTTGCAGTTTTTGCAAGTTTTCATATGCTCTGTTGCTGTCTATTCCATTTGTGTGCATTATATATTATTATCATGATCCTATTGCTGTCATGATGTTTTTGATAAAATAAAAGGTTTATTTTATAAAATAATGAGACATTTGCAGTGTTTTTGTGCATGAACATTCTCCACATGGTCGGACCCCCGAGTGACATCAAGCATTTCACTTTTTCCTGAATGCACAAACATATTATTATTATTATTGATATTCAGTATGCAGCGCGTTGCTCCTCCTCCTCCTGCATGCAGCGTGTTGCTCCTCCTCCTGCATGCAGCGTGTTGCTCCTCCTCCTCCTCCCCCTGCAGCGCGTTGCTCCTCCTCCCCCTGCAGCGCGTTGCTCCTCCTCATACATGCAGCGTGTTGCTCCTCCTCATACATGCAGCGTGTTGCTCCTCCTCCTCCTGCATGCAGCGCGTTGCTCCTCCTCCTGCATGCAGCGTGTTGCTCCTCCTCCTCCTGCATGCAGCGTGTTGCTCCTCCTCCTGCATGCAGCGTGTTGCTCCTCCTCCTCCTGCATGCAGCGTGTTGCTCCTCCTCCTGCATGCAGCGTGTTGCTCCTCCTCCTCCTGCATGCAGCGTGTTGCTCCTCCTCCTGCATGCAGCGTGTTGCTCCTCCTCCTCCTGCATGCAGCGTGTTGCTCCTCCTCCTCCCCCTGCAGCGCGTTGCTCCTCCTCATACATGCAGCGCGTTGCTCCTCCTCCTGCATGCAGCGTGTTGCTCCTCCTCCTGCATGCAGCGCGTTGCTCCTCCTCCTGCATGCAGCGTGTTGCTCCTCCTCCTGCATGCAGCGTGTTGCTCCTCCTCCTGCATGCAGCGTGTTGCTCCTCCCCCTGCAGCGTGTTGCTCCTCCTCCTCCCCCTGCAGCAGCTGTAATGACCCGGCTGCAGGAGGAGCTGGCTGACCCGGTTCTCCTCTGCAGCCGGCCAACGGAACGGGGAAATAGAAGCTTATTGAGCAATGCTGCTTCATAACTCGGAGCATGCAGGAGAAATAGTTTCCAGTTCAGACCAGACGCTGCAGGCAGGATCCATTTAGAGATTTACATCTATTTCATTACTTTTGTGTGTAGATTTCTATTAAATTCAACCAAAAGTTACCATTACATAATGCCTAATTTGCATATTGAAACATAATAACTTGTAATACAATAAATACTCATCTTAGTGTCAGTAATGAACTGGTGAAGTTTCATGGTGAGATCATTTCTTTACCCTATTCACCTGTAGAGTCTTCAAAATGTCTGTAATTCAATCACCTTGTAGCCCCGCCCCCTAAAGCGTCCCCTGTATTATGGTCTGTTTGACTCTAAATGACCATAATTTACTAAATGAACATCAAGACTTGAAACTAGAGATTGAGACATAAACTCATGTTTACAATGTTTACTGAGGGAATACATCAAGAGAAGTAGAGTCATTTATATAGACTTCTATACAACCAGAGGAGTCACCCCCTGGTGGTCAGGAGAGAAAATGCAGCTTTAACACATGAAGCATAGACTTCTATACAACCAGAGGAGTCACCCCCTGGTGGTCAGGAGAGAGAATGCAGCTTTAACACATGAAGCATATACTTCTATACAACCAGAGGAGTCGGCCCCTGGTGGTCAGGAGAGAGAATGCAGCTTTAACACATGGAGCATAGACTTCTATACAACGAGAGGAGTCGCCCCCTGGTGGTCAGGAGAGAGAATGCAGCTTTAACACATGGAGCATAGACTTCTATACAACCAGAGGAGTCGCCCCCTGGTGGTCAGAGAGAGAATGCAGCTTTAACACATGGAGCATAGACTTCTATACAACCAGAGGAGTCGCCCCCTGGTGGTCAGAGAGAGAATGCAGCTTTAACACATGGAGCATAGACTTCTATACAACCAGAGGAGTCGCCCCCTGGTGGTCAGGAGAGAGAATGCAGCTTTAACACATGGAGCATAGACTTCTATACAACGAGAGGAGTCGCCCCCTGGTGGTCAGGAGAGAGAATGCAGCTTTAACACATGGAGCATAGACTTCTATACAACCAGAGGAGTCGCCCCCTGGTGGTCAGAGAGAGAATGCAGCTTTAACACATGGAGCATAGACTTCTATACAACCAGAGGAGTCGCCCCCTGGTGGTCAGAGAGACTTCACTTCATAGAACTAGAGTCTCCTGGTCTGACCAATGAGATGCATTTCCATCTCTGGAGCATCATGATGTCATCATTTAACAATGTGTCGGGGAAGTTTAAGTAAGATTAGGATTGTGTACTTGTACTTGTGTTTAGTTGTACTTGTACTTGTCCACCATAGTACATGTCGTGTATAACCCGCAGCAGACAGCTGGCTGTGAAGTGAAGCCGCTCTTCTTCTACGACTCTTTCATGACGGCGTCACATGCCGAGAACCAAGAAGAAGAAAAAAACTCCTGATGTTTTGGCTTCGACCAAACCGACTGCAGCTGATACTCAAGAACCAGTTAGAACTGGAAGCAGAGAGACAGCAGACAGACAGACAGGGAGGGAGGGGGGGGGGGGGGGGGGGGGGGGGGGGGAGAGAGGGGGGAGGGAGAGAGAGAGAGAGAGAGGGGAGGAGGGAGAGAGAGAGAGAGAGAGGGGAGGGGGGGAGAAAGAGAGAGAGACAGACAGACAGAGAGACAGAGAGAGAGACAGAGAGAGAGAGAGAGGGAGAGAGAGAGAGAGAGAGAGAGGGAGGGAGAAAGAGAGAGAGACAGACAGACAGAGAGACAGAGAGAGAGACAGAGAGAGAGAGAGAGAGGAGAGAGAGAGAGAGAGAGAGAGGGAGGGAGAAAGAGAGAGAGACAGACAGACAGAGAGACAGAGAGAGAGAGAGAGACAGAGAGACAGACAGACAGACAGACAGGGAGGGAGGGAGGGAGAGAGAGAGAGAGGGAGAGAGAGAGAGAGAGAGAGAGAGAGAGGGAGGGAGAAAGAGAGAGAGACAGACAGACAGACAGAGAGACAGAGAGAGAGAGAGACAGAGAGAGACAGAGACAGACAGACAGACAGACAGACAGACAGACAGACAGACAGACAGGGAGGGAGAGAGAGAGAGAGAGAGAGGGAGGGAGGGAGAAAGAGAGAGAGACAGACAGACAGACAGAGAGACAGAGAGAGAGAGAGACAGAGAGAGAGAGAGACAGAGAGACAGACATAGAGACAGACAGACAGACAGACAGACAGACAGACAGAGGAACAGACAGACAGACAGACAGACAGACAGACAGACAGACAGACAGACAGACAGACAGGCAGGCGTCCTCATGTTGCCTTGAAAGATAACACTTTTGTTTTGTTCGTTTTTTTCACCGCTGACTGGGAAAGCTGTGGTTTCTCCTCCTGACACGAGATCCTCAGGAAGCAGTTTGAACAGGAACACGTGCACAAGACTACTGTGTGTGTGTGTGTGTGTGTGTGTGTGTGTGTGTGTGTGTGTGTGTGTGTGTGTGTGTGTGTGTGTGTGTGTGTGTGTGTGTGTGTGTGTGTGTGTGTGTGTGTGTGTGTGTAAATATGTGTAGTTTGTGTATCCGCCTCAGAATAGTTTGCATGTTTGCTGCAGGTTCCTCTGCAGGCCTCCGGGCCGCTGGCCAGCTCTCAGGACGTCCTTGACGGCTTCTAAACACAGCCCCCCTCCTCTTCCTCCTCTTCCTCCTCTTCCTCCTCCTCCTCCTCCTCCGCTTTATGAAACGTAGACATGCACAAACACACATCTCTGCTGCACGCAGTCAGAGTCGGCCTCCATGTCGGCATCGAGCCGCCGGCCTCCAGTAAACTCCAGTCTGCCTTCACGTGTGGAACGCTGACTCAGGAGTCATGAGCGGCGAGTTCTTTAGAAACAGAAGACAGCCAGAAGCAGACTAGCTGCAGGAGCCTCTGCTGTCACTAAGTACACGCTTCAGGTACTTTTACTTCACTGCAGTCTTTTTCGTGACCCTTGTCTTTACTCCACAGAAGCTTTCCTTACTTTTCAAAAAGTTTTCTGCTCAAGAAACACGTGGAGAGTTTGATAAATATGTTCCGTTCTGAATTAAATTGTGCAAAAGAGTACAGCTCGTCTGATTGGTCGACAGAACGTGTTGTTTTGAGTTGACGCTTTAAGGTTCTCACGTCAACGTGTGTTCTGACTTTCTTCAGACCGATCGGATCAATGACTTGAGAAAAAGATTATTTATTCATAATGAATGTAACTGTTGATTTGGAAGGTGTGTAATACCACAGATATATAAGTACTCAAGTAAAGTACCTCAATAGTGTTCTTGAGTATTTCCATTTATGATACTTTTTACTTTCAGAGGGAACTATTGTACTTCTTACACTAAAACTGATAAATATGAATATAATAAATGCTCATTAATTACTGAACTTTGTCCAACAGCAGCATTAGTTGAGTGAGACGAAGGACGGTGGCGCCCCCTGGTGGTGAGTCTGTAGAAGACTGACATGGCTGTAGTTTTAACTAATATTACAACTACAACTACTACAGCTACTACTACTACTACTACTACAACTACTACTACTACTACTACTACTACTACTACTACTACTACTACTACTACAACTACTACTACTACTACTACTACTACAACTACTACTACTACTACTACTACTACTACTACTACAACTACTACTACTACTACTACTACTACTACTACTACTACAACTACTACAACTACTACTACTACTACTACTACTACAACTACTACTACTACTACTACTACTACAACTACTACTACTACTACTACTACAACTACTACTACTACTACTACTACTACTACTACTACTACTACTACTACTACAACTACTACAGCTACTACTACAACTACTACAGCTACTACTACTACTACTACTACTACTACAACTACAACTACAACTACTACTACTACAACTACTACTACTACTACTACTACAACTACAACTACTACTACTACTACTACTACTACTACTACTACTACAACTACTACAACTACTACTACTACTACTACTACAACTACTACTACTACTACTACTACTACTACAACTACTACTACTACTACTACTACTACAACTACTACTACTACTACTACTACTACTACTACTACTACTACTACTACTACTACAACTACTACAGCTACTACTACAACTACTACAGCTACTACTACTACTACTACTACTACAACTACTACTACTACTACTACTACTACTACTACTACTACTACTACTACTACTACAACTACTACAGCTACTACTACAACTACTACAGCTACTACTACTACTACTACTACAACTACTACTACTACTACTACTACTACTACAACTACTACTACTACTACTACTACTACTACTACTACTACTACTACTACTACAACTACTACTACTACTACTACTACTACTACAACTACTACAACTACTACTACTACTACTACTACTACAACTACTACTACTACTACTACTACTACAACTACTACTACTACTACTACTACAACTACTACTACTACTACTACTACTACTACTACTACTACTACTACAACTACTACAGCTACTACTACAACTACTACAACTACTACTACTACTACTACAACTACTACTACTACTACTACTACTACTACAACTACTACTACTACTACTACTACAACTACTACTACTACTACTACTACTACTACTACTACTACTACTACTACTACTACTACTACAACTACTACAGCTACTACTACAACTACTACAGCTACTACTACTACTACTACTACTACTACAACTACTACTACAACTACTACTACTACTACTACTACTACAACTACTACTACTACAACTACTATTACTACTACAACTACTACTACTACTACAACTACTACTACTACTACTACTACAACTACTACTACTACTACTACTACAACTACTACTACTACTACAACTACTACTACTACTACTACAACTACTACAACTACTACTACTATTACTACTACAACTACTACTACTACTACAACTACTACTACTACTACTACTACTACTACAACTATTACTACTACTACTACTACTACTATTACTACTACAACTACTACTATTACTACAACTACTACAACTACTACTACTACTACAACTACTACTACTACTACTACTACTACTACTACTATTACTACTACTACTATTACTACTACAACTACTACTACTACTACTACTACTACTACAACTACTACTACTACTACTACTACTACTACTACTACTGTAGATGTATTAACTGTATTTACTGTTGGCTTCTGTATGACTTAATTATGACGTACTATGAAGTTTTATTACTTTTTCATGACGATGACTTTAAAATGTTCCTTATGACGTACGATGCTTTAAAAAAGAATTATGACATTTATACTATGATTTTTATTTAAAAGAATGATGACGTACTATATTTTTTTATTTTTTTACAACTTAAAATACAATGATTTAAAAAATGTTTTATGAAGTATGATTAAATAAATATTATGACTTTTTAAATCTTTTTAATGTTTTTTTATGATGTAAAATCCGATGATTTTTTTCCAATGTTTTTAGGACCTAATATATGAAGATTTAAATATATATATATATTTTTGACTTTTTAAATCTTTTTATAATGTACTATATTACAATGTTGTGTTTTTATTCACGGCCATAAACTTTGACTTATTATGACTGTATGACCCTTTACATGTAGTTGTTAATGGCAGCCCTCAGGGTCTGCTATCAGAGCAGCACCAGCTTGTGTGAGCTTCAGGTCCAGCACCCAAAGAAACACCCTGTGACCTGCTGGATGACCATGACTCCCAAATCCAATGGATGGAGAACGGACCTGACTGTCACCTTCTGAGTAGTTTTATTCTGAGCAGAAGGGAATACGATTTTGATCAATATTTACATCTGTTTTGTCGGGAAATTACCGACGTAATTATCTCTCACTGGAAATTATCACGATTTCGCTGCTCCTTCGTGTCTAAAGGAGTCAGCTGAGGTGTTCAGCATCTAGTCAGGA
>JBAMJR010000193.1:5000-80000 GCA_038501785.1 Myoxocephalus aenaeus
TTAACACATGAAGCATAGACTTCTATACAACCAGAGGAGTCGCCCCCTGGTGGTCAGTATTAAAAAGGAAAGAAATATGTATTATAAGACGTGTAAAGAGATTTTAGTTTGGATATTTCTACGATTCATTGGATCTTCTCTATTGAAGGTTTAATAAATGTGAGGCACTAAATGCATTCCCTTGCAGAAACTTTATATATTCATGAAGCAACATTTGCTTATTTTACACCTTTCAATAGTGGGATTGATTTCTAAATGCCTGCAATCACCTAAAACTCTGGAAGCTTTTGTTCACGGCGAAGACTAATATTGAGTTAACGCTGTTCTTGATCCGACGCGTAAAGATGCCGCCGATCTGAAGCCGACGTCCTCCTCCTGAACACCGCGTCACCTGACTTCCTCCTTATCGCCGGTCGTAACGACTACGGCCACCAGAGGGCGCCGTCGACGGCGGTCTGTCTTCGCCTTCAAAGCTCGGATTCACCCGCCAACGACACAAAAACTACTTCAAGTTTCAGAGCTGTCGAATCCTCTGGAGCTGAGCTCCCCGTTCACCACCCGAGCAGCGGCAGCACAGTGAACTCAAAGTGTGTGATGGGTCATGTTTTCACATCTTATTGCACCAACCGGGTTCCACCTACAGCTCAGAACCGCAACGGCTGGGGTGTGATTTGTGTGATTTTCTGGATCAAATCACAAGAGTAAACTCTGACCGTGTGACTGAGGCCAAGTCCTTAAAACACTCCGGTCACTTACTCTGTCCCGACGTTCCTGGACTGGAACGGATGGGAAACACTGACTACCGAGTGAGGAAAGAGGAAGACAAAAAAATGTGTGTGTGTGTGTGTGTGTGTGTGTGTGTGTGTGTGTGTGTGTGTGTGTGTGTGTGTGTGTGTGTGTGTGTGTGTGTGTGTGTGTGTGTGTTCAGTGGCTCTCGTGTTTCACAGTAGAGAGCTGTTGATTGACTAGTGGAAGCCAGCGCCAGATTTCTGTGTGCAGAAAAACAAAAGAGCGTGACATAAACACACACACACACACACACACACACACACACACACACACACACACACACACACACACACACACACACACACACACCTATATGTAAACAGGACATTGGGGTGACACGTGCATGTGTTCATGGATATGTACGTGGAAGTATTTATATGACTTGAGTATGTACGTCTGGTGTGTGTGTGTGTGTGTGTGTGTGTGTGTGTGTGTGTGTGTGTGTGTGTGTGTGTGTGGCTTCTGAATCTGACCCGCTACCTAATCCCGTGTAAACAAAGCGTCTCCTTGGTGGCGTAAACGTGACGGTGAGTCACAGCCTCTGATCTTTCGTGTAAACAGCGAGACGCTGCCAAGAAGTTTAAAAAAAAAAAACTCAAAACCAAACAGGCTTCTTTTTCTTTTTGGCTTCTTCTTCAATGAATTCACTTCTGATGGAGTTTGAGTTTTTGTTGGCGTGCTTTTCCGTTGTCTGAGCGGACATGGAAGGCATCGCTGCTCACGCTTTGAGTCTTTAACGAACATAATTCATGTTTAGTATTAATTAGACGTTCCTTTAGCTGCACGTTGGAAACGGAGATGTAAGAAAAAGTACGTTATTATTTTTAACGTCCAGCGAGCTCGTTCAGATTAATGGCGGCTGCTTTCATGTGATCCCGAAGCTGCAGAATGCAAACATTACAACATGTTTGCAAACACGGCAGACTGGAGCGAAACGCTGAACATGTGGACGTGGGCGAAGGAGCCAGAAAACGCAAAACATGTGCGTCGCAAAATATGCCAAAAAAAATGAAATGTAAGCGGTAAAACATGAAATATGTGATGCTCATAAAGGGAAGGAGACCGACATGAGAAACACAGAGCGTGTTGTGCAGCAGAGCGCCGCATCGGGTTTGAATCAGCAGGCGTAGAGGTCGCGGTACACGCACTGCACCGCGACCTCTACGACCTCTACGACCTCTACGACCTCTACGACCTCTACGACCTCTACGACCTCTACGATAAGAACGCGCTGGTCAGTCTGATTCAGGGGCTTCAGGATAAACGGACGCTGCTCACATCTTGAAGTCGTAAAGCTCCTCTCTGATGGACGACGGCTTTCAGCGAATGTCGGGAGCGAGTTTCAGAGGAAGGAGAGGACTCCTCCTCATCTCAGGCGACTCGTTACCTGAGACTGAATGACTGAATGACTGAATGACCGTCTGGTGACTGCTAGCGCATCGGACGGGTTTCCTTTGGACTAAATTGTAAATTGCCAAAACCAGGAGTCGAGAGAAATATCACATTCCTCGATGTAAAAAGAAAAATGTAATTCTAGCGATACAATTATTGGACATAATTATTATGTAACTTTACTCAATCAAAGCCAAACTTCCCACAGATACTCTTAACATATAGAGCTGTGTTATATATTATATTCAAATATAGTAAATATAGTTACAAGAAAATACAAGTATTTTCTTAGTTATAAGAAAATACTACTTTTTTTGCAAAATATATTTATTTTTTTCCTTTTCTGTGCATTATCATAAACCAATATACCAGTAACACATATATGAACTTATTATCTATGTTCCCAAGGGTTTTCTGTATGTTATACCTTTTTAAATTATTGAAATAGGCCTTGTGGTTGAGGAGATAATCTGAATTTAGTACGGGTATATTAACCATTCTGATTTTCAGAAAAAACAGGGCTTGATGCCATGAGGTTAATAAAATAAAGAAGGTTTTCAATTATGACAAGATATATATATATATATATATATATATATATATATATATATTTATATATATATTTATATAGGTGCTGAGATTCATTTACGTCACGACCGAGAGAGAGTGATGGGATGTTGGGCGTGCACCGAGCTCCTGCAGCTCCTCACAGCTCCATGGAGGTGAAACCTGAGCGCGTCGCTCCGGCGTTTTGACGGCAGCTTTGATTCACACGTTTCCGAGGGTTTGGAAAAAGTCCCTCGGTTTAGTTCAGTTTTGCTGAGTAAGAACGAAGGCATTTGAAAATCTGGCGAACATGCACAAATAACTACAAGAAAAGGGGGGGAAATGCAATGGATTCTGGGTAAAGTGGAAGTGGAAGCTTGGATACCAGAACTAAAACTACAACAACAAACACTGGACTGAGCTTATTATTCATAATATATTCTCAGCTGACAACAGGAGATTAAAACACTAATTAACCGTTAACAAGTATAGAAGTGTTTTACGCCAGATTATTATTATTGATTATTATAATCAGCTCATAATTAGCTCATGGAGACTTGAGAAACATTAAGATATGTTTTAATATGTGTGTTATAATCAGAGTATAGGTCACTGTAGTGCAGTAGAAAGTACACGAGTAGCGAGTTTTGAGTGTGTGTGTGTGTGTGTGTGTGTGTGTGTGTGTGTGTGTGTGTGTGTGTGTGTGTGTGTGTGCACGGCGTCTGAGAGACTCGGATCAAAGTCGAGGTGGCCGAGTCTCCGCCGACAGCCAGACGACAGAACACGCAGTGAGTCTGATAAGGGCTGAACACACACACACCTCTGTTACACACACAGAGAGACACACACACACACACCTCTGTTACACACACAGAGAGACACACACACCTCTGTTACACACACAGAGAGACACACACACACACCTCTGTTACACACACAGAGAGACACACACACACCTCTGTTACACACACAGAGACACACACACACCTCTGTTACACACACAGAGAGACACACACACAAACCTCTGTTACACACACAGAGAGACACACAACTCTGTTTGCGAGCTGAGAAGTGTATTTTTAAACTTCCATCTTCTGTTGGGACAAATGCTAAATGTGAAAAAAATGTATAAATAATAATAATAAGAAACATGGACGCACGCACACACACACACACACACACACACACACACACACACACACTGACCCATGGGCTGCAGCACAAACTGGTCCTGCGTGACGGCCAAAGGAGGCTGAATGGTGACGGTCAGTTTAGACGACTGAACAACACAACGAGCCTTCACCTTCACCTGGAGAGAGTGAGACAGTACAGGAGTGAGACAGGAGAGAGTGAGACAGTACAGGAGTGAGACAGGAGAGAGTGAGAGAGTACAGGAGTGAGTGAGACATATTACAGGAGAGAGTGAGACAGCTCTCACCTGTACGGTCACTGAAGGGACGGACACACCGTCGATATCTTGGATCAGAGCATTCTGTAGAAGGAGACAAATCATTAGTGTGTGTGTGTGTGTGTGTGTGTGTGTGTGTGTGTGTGTGTGTGTGTGTGTGTGTGTGTGTGTGTGTGTACCGATGGGCTGTCCATGCTGGAGGACACGGTCACTGTGAGGGTCAGGTCCTCCTCGGCGTCGACTTTAGGCAGGAAGTCTAAATAGACGACAACGGGGAGAATTTAAAATAGCAAATGCACCAGATGAAGCGGCCATTTTCTTTTCTGGTCAGTTTGTGATGGATATTTGAAGTATTTTTTGTCGAAGATCGAGGCCCGGCCCGGCGTTATAGGGTCGAGGCCCGGCCCGGCGTTAGAGGGTCGAGGCCCGGCCCGTCGTTAGAGGGTCGAGGCCCGGCCCGGCGTTAGAGGGTCGAGGCCCGGCTAGTCGTTAGAGGGTCGAGGCCCGGCCCGGGGTTATAGGGTCGAGGCCCGGCCCGTCGTTAGAGGGTCGAGGCCCGGCCCGGCGTTATAGGGTCGAGGCCCTGCCCGTCGTTAGAGGGTCGAGGCCCGGCCCGTCGTTAGAGGGTCGAGGCCCGGCCCGTCGTTAGAGGGTCGAGGCCCGGCCCGGCGTTATAGGGTCGAGGCCCGGCTAGTCGTTAGAGGGTCGAGGCCCGGCCCGGGGTTATAGGGTCGAGGCCCGGCCCGTCGTTAGAGGGTCGAGGCCCGGCCCGGCGTTATAGGGTCGAGGCCCGGCCCGTCGTTAGAGGGTCGAGGCCCGGCCCGTCGTTATAGGGTCGAGGCCCGGCTAGTCGTTAGAGGGTCGAGGCCCGGCTTGTCGTTAGAGGGTCGAGGCCCGGCCCGTCGTTAGAGGGTCGAGGCCCGGCCCGTCGTTATAGGGTCGAGGCCCGGCTAGTCATTAGAGGGTCGAGGCCCGGCTAGTCATTAGAGGGTCGAGGCCCGGCCCGTCGTTAGAGGGTCGAGGCCCGGCCAGTCGTTAGAGGGTCGAGGCCCGGCCCGTCGTTAGAGGGTCGAGGCCCGGCCCGTCGTTAGAGGGTCGAGGCCCGGCCCGTCGTTATAGGGTCGAGGCCCGGCCCGTCGTTAGAGGGCCGAGGCCCGGCCCGTCGTTAGAGGGCCGAGGCCCGGCCCGTCGTTAGAGGGTCGAGGCCCGGCCCGTCGTTATAGGGTCGAGGCCCGGCCCGTCGTTAGAGGGTCGAGGCCCGGCCCGTCGTTAGAGGGTCGAGGCCCGGCCCGTCGTTATAGGGTCGAGGCCCGACCCGGCGTTAGAGGGTCGAGGCCCGGCCAGTCGTTAGAGGGTCGAGGCCCGGCCCGGCGTTAGAGGGTCGAGGCCCGGCCCGTCGTTAGAGGGTCGAGGCCCGGCCCGTCGTTAGAGGGTCGAGGCCCGGCCCGTCGTTAGAGGGTCGAGGCCCGGCCCGTCGTTATAGGGTCGAGGCCCGGCCCGTCGTTAGAGGGTCGAGGCCCGGCCCGTCGTTATAGGGTCGAGGCCCGGCCCGTCGTTAGAGGGTCGAGGCCCGGCCCGTCGTTATAGGGTCGAGGCCCGGCCCGTCGTTAGAGGGTCGAGGCCGGGCCCGTCGTTATAGGGTCGAGGCCCGGCCCGTCGTTAGAGGGTCGAGGCCCGGCCCGTCGTTAGAGGGTCGAGGCCCGGCCCGGCGTTATAGGGTCGAGGCCCTGCCCGTCGTTAGAGGGTCGAGGCCCGGCCCGTCGTTAGAGGGTCGAGGCCCGGCCCGTCGTTAGAGGGTCGAGGCCCGGCCCGGCGTTATAGGGTCGAGGCCCGGCTAGTCGTTAGAGGGTCGAGGCCCGGCCCGGGGTTATAGGGTCGAGGCCCGGCCCGTCGTTAGAGGGCCGAGGCCCGGCCCGTCGTTATAGGGCCGAGGCCCGGCCCGTCGTTAGAGGGCCGAGGCCCGGCCCGTCGTTAGAGGGTCGAGGCCCGGCCCGTCGTTAGAGGGTCGAGGCCCGGCCCGTCGTTAGAGGGTCGAGGCCCGGCCCGTCGTTATAGGGTCGAGGCCCGACCCGGCGTTAGAGGGTCGAGGCCCGGCCAGTCGTTAGAGGGTCGAGGCCCGGCCAGTCGTTAGAGGGTCGAGGCCCGGCCCGGCGTTTAGAGGGTCGAGGCCCGGCCCGTCGTTAGAGGGTCGAGGCCCGGCCCGTCGTTAGAGGGTCGAGGCCCGGCCCGTCGTTAGAGGGTCGAGGCCCGGCCCGTCGTTAGAGGGTCGAGGCCCGGCCCGTCGTTAGAGGGTCGAGGCCCGGCCCGTCGTTATAGGGTCGAGGCCCGGCCCGTCGTTAGAGGGTCGAGGCCCGGCCCGTCGTTATAGGGTCGAGGCCCGGCCCGTCGTTAGAGGGTCGAGGCCCGGCCCGTCGTTAGAGGGTCGAGGCCCGGCCCGTCGTTAGAGGGTCGAGGCCGGGCCCGTCGTTATAGGGTCGAGGCCCGGCCCGTCGTTAGAGGGTCGAGGCCCGGCCCGTCGTTAGAGGGTCGAGGCCCGGCCCGGCGTTATAGGGTCGAGGCCCTGCCCGTCGTTAGAGGGTCGAGGCCCGGCCCGTCGTTAGAGGGTCGAGGCCCGGCCCGTCGTTAGAGGGTCGAGGCCCGGCCCGGCGTTATAGGGTCGAGGCCCGGCTAGTCGTTAGAGGGTCGAGGCCCGGCCCGGGGTTATAGGGTCGAGGCCCGGCCCGTCGTTAGAGGGTCGAGGCCCGGCCCGGCGTTATAGGGTCGAGGCCCGGCCCGTCGTTAGAGGGTCGAGGCCCGGCCCGTCGTTATAGGGTCGAGGCCCGGCTAGTCGTTAGAGGGTCGAGGCCCGGCTTGTCGTTAGAGGGTCGAGGCCCGGCCCGTCGTTAGAGGGTCGAGGCCCGGCCCGTCGTTATAGGGTCGAGGCCCGGCCAGTCGTTAGAGGGTCGAGGCCCGGCCCGTCGTTAGAGGGTCGAGGCCCGGCCCGTCGTTATAGGGTCGAGGCCCGGCCCGTCGTTAGAGGGCCGAGGCCCGGCCCGTCGTTAGAGGGCCGAGGCCCGGCCCGTCGTTAGAGGGCCGAGGCCCGGCCCGTCGTTAGAGGGCCGAGGCCCGGCCCGTCGTTAGAGGGCCGAGGCCCGGCCCGTCGTTAGAGGGCCGAGGCCCGGCCCGTCGTTATAGGGCCGAGGCCCGGCCCGTCGTTAGAGGGCCGAGGCCCGGCCCGTCGTTAGAGGGTCGAGGCCCGGCCCGTCGTTATAGGGTCGAGGCCCGGCCCGTCGTTAGAGGGTCGAGGCCCGGCCCGTCGTTAGAGGGTCGAGGCCCGGCCCGGCGTTATAGGGTCGAGGCCCGGCCCGGCGTTAGAGGGTCGAGGCCCGGCCAGTCGTTAGAGGGTCGAGGCCCGGCCCGGCGTTAGAGGGTCGAGGCCCGGCCCGTCGTTAGAGGGTCGAGGCCCGGCCCGTCGTTAGAGGGTCGAGGCCCGGCCCGTCGTTAGAGGGTCGAGGCCCGGCCCGTCGTTATAGGGTCGAGGCCCGGCCCGTCGTTAGAGGGTCGAGGCCCGGCCCGTCGTTATAGGGTCGAGGCCCGGCCCGTCGTTATAGGGTCGAGGCCCGGCCCGTCGTTATAGGGTCGAGGCCCGGCCCGTCGTTAGAGGGTCGAGGCCGGGCCCGTCGTTATAGGGTCGAGGCCCGGCCCGTCGTTAGAGGGTCGAGGCCCGGCCCGTCGTTAGAGGGTCGAGGCCCGGCCCGTCGTTATAGGGTCGAGGCCCGGCCCGGCGTTATAGGGTCGAGGCCCGGCCCGGCGTTATAGGGTCGAGGCCCGGCGGGATAGGAACGTCCTCCAGTACCTTGCGTCCTGCTGGCCTCTCTGATGAACCTCTGCAGCTTCTTCATCTCGGCGTCCACCTGCTCGTAGTCGGCCTCGCGGGCGTCCACCTTGGGCGTGGAGAAGAAGGAGGGGTCCGTACCCATGTAGGAGCAGAGCAGGTGACCGTCAGAGCTCAGGCTGACCACCACTCCTTTTATCTCCCTGAGGGGAGAGAGGAGAGAGAGGAGAGTTGAAATGTGAACCTTCTGGTACTCAATATTTCTTTTTGTTTCTTTACAGTTTGTTCTTGTTAGTTTTTGATGTGGAAACAAAAGGAAACGAGGAAATGCAAGAAGGTAATTTAACTCTGTGTGTTAACCGGCCACAGATGTGTTGTAGTTCCAGTCCAGTGAGGCGGTACACACACACACACACACACACACACACACACACACACACACACACACACACACACACGCCAGGAGTTCAGGTCTAGAGCAGCGGCCGAGTCCACACCTGGAGGAGGGTGTCCAAGGGGAAATAAAACGTTTTAACTGCTGCGAAAACACACACACACACACACACACACACACACACACACACACAATGTTGCTGCATGATTGGGTCGAATATTCGTGGGATCATTTTAATTTTGGAAGCATTAATGTTTGCATGTCGAGCCTCAGGAGGTCTGGACTTGTGAAGACCACTAGCTGGAGGCTCGTGTGTGTGTGTGTGTGTGTGTGTGTGTGTGTGTGTGTGTGTGTGTGTGTGTGTGTGTGTGTAAGTGTGTGTGTTCCTCTCCCACACTGAACGATGACTATCAAGTGCTTTAGAACAACACAGCCTCAAACTAAACCAAACAACTACCCAGACTCCCTCTCACACACACACACACACACACACACACACACACACACACACACACACACACACTCTTCTTCATCTTACGCACACACACACAACAACCACATCATGTTTGTGTTTTAAGTCGTAATTGCGGTTTGATTGGAGGCATTTGGAGACAAAATAAACACACACACACACACACACACACACGATTGGCTGCAGTCGGCCCCTCCCCTCCCTGCTCTGCTCTGATTGGCCAGCTCGAAGACATTGCCGGGTCATTTCCTGTTTCACAAGCAGACAAACACAACAACACACCTGTGTGTGTGTGTGTGTGTGTGTGTGTGTGTGTGTGTGTGTGTGTGTGTGTGTGTGTGTGTGTGTGTGGTTCTTTACTCACGGAAAGTTGGCGAGCCGCACGCTCACGGGCGTGAAGGGGAGCTGCGCCGCCCACTTCAGCGTCACGTCCTGGTACACCAGCAGCATGTTGGTGTGGTTGCCCAGCAACAGGTTGGTCGTGCCATCCGTCACTAAAGAACACAGAAACACGAACTTTAGGATTTCATGAAATACACTTAATATAATAATACAATAATACAAAAGAAACATGGCGGCCGGCACCGTGAAAAGATTTTTTTTAAACTGCGACAGTTCTAATTTAAGTTGATTATACACTAAAGAAAACATATTTATTACTATTTTATCCCATTTATGCAAATATATATTCCCCTAAATGCTCTCATTGAGTAATCACGATAATGCTAAAACTATTTTTATGAACACTTTGGCAGTCCTAATGTGTACATTGTGTATTCAGAAAGGTGAGGTCACCCAAAAGGACTCAAATTCAAAATAAAAAAATAACAAAATGATCAATTTACAAAACAAACAAACGAGGTTTAAAAACCACCACGATGTAAACGTCTCTGAGCTTCGTCCTCAGAAAGCAGCGATTTCACAAAAGTCCAACCGCGGCGCACGGAAATAAAGCATTCCTGTGGCGGGCGGCGTGGCCCTTTAAGACGAGAAGAGAAATCATCCCTTCATGTCTCACATCTGGTTTGTATATTGAATTGTCATCGAGAGCTTTCATTCCACGACAAGGGCCGCTTTTATAGGTGTGTATATATATAACTAAAGTTACATACACACTTTCTCCTGTGACTCATGGCTAGAAACATTAAATATAAATACTACTTGTGTTACACACACACACACACACACACACACACACACACACACACACACACACACACACACACACACACACACAGCCCAGGGGTCAAAATGATAGTGTGTGTGTGTCGGTGCCACATCAAAGCCAGCGCACATCAACGTAGAGACACCGTATCCTGTCAATCACCTAGTAGCCCCGCCCTAAAGCGTACCCTGCTTCTATACAACTAGATGGGTCGCCCCCTGGTGGTCAACAGAGAGAATACAGCTTCAACACATGAAGCATAGACTTCTATACAACCAGAGGAGTCGTCCCCTGGTGGTCAGGAGAGAGAATGCAGATTTAACACATGAAGCATGAAGGACCGGATGATCTCATTTCAAACAAAAAGATTGAAAGCAGGAACTGAGAGTGTTTCTGGTGAGCCGTGGAGCTGATTATGTTTTTTTGCGAGAGTGAGAGAGAGAGAGTGAGAGAGAGAGAGAGAGAGAGAGAGAGAGAGAGAGAGGGAGAGAGAGAGAGAGAGGGAGAGAGAGAGAGAGAGGGAGAGAGAGAGAGAGAGAGAGAGAGAGAGAGAGAGAGAGAGAGAGAGAGAGAGAGAGAGAGAGAGAGAGAGAGAGAGAGAGAGAGAGAGAGAGAGAGAGAGGGCGGCGGTCCAGCAGAGGCAGCTGTGAGGCTGAAGGCCAGCAGAAAGCCTGAGGAAGCTGCAGCGCTCTCCGCTGAAGGGCCGGGGGTTTGCAGCCACGACAGCGCCGGGTTCTCCTAAATGTCGGCTTTTCTAACCGTGGAACCGAAGATCAAGCAGCGGTCCGATCCCGGGAGCTGCAGTCTTCCAGACATGTGGGAAGTTTTATGTGGTTTTTAGATTGTTGACAGGAATTGGAAAACTTGTCCCAATAAAAAAAAAGCTGTTTTTGTTGCTCTGGCACATCATGTATTGAATTTATAGCCGATCTCCAAGAGTAATTGAATTAATCTAAATAATGTCTGGAACAGATAGTGAAGTGAAGCACTTTAAAACATCCATCCATCCCCTTCTGGATCCCCCCTCCACTCCTCTTCTTGCTTGTCCTTTCTTTCCATCGGTCAGTGTGTGAAACAACAGAAATTGCGTCAATGGCACATTGGTGCGTAAACCGAACCAGACAGAAAATAATGTTGTTGCCGCAAAGAGCGCTCGTGAAAAAGGTTGTTTATTGCTCCGCGCTCCGGAGGTCCGACCGTATCGGGCCGATTAGTTTGGCTCGTGGTGATAAGAATCCGGCTTCAGAGAAGTTATACTACTTTCCTCCGTATCAAAACGTAAACATCTCTAAAGCTGCGGCCCCGGGATGCCAGGGGGCAGAAAGTGAGCAGAAACAAAGAGCGGTAAAGGTTTCATGCACTCTCGTCCAATCACAGAGGCTGGTGGGAAACAAACAGGCAAGAAACGTCCCGAACAGAATGGAGAGGAATAGTTTTAAGCAATTATTTTGTTTTTTTAACAACCAGAGGAACTTGGCCCGACATGCCAGGTGGTTTGATGCACAGAAGCAAACGACAGCCTGTCAATCAAACACATCTTCCACCTTTGCTGCTCTTTCGATGAAGAAATATAATGATTTATATATTTCACATACTCTGCATGCTTTTATGTTCTGTGCCTCTGACATGGATGTGTTTTAGTGTCTAACAATGCAGCATAGTCCGTTCTATTTTAACTAGTTATCCCTCGTTCTATTTGCTTTGTGTGAGTCTCTGTGTTGCAAACTGTTATTAGTACTTAATGTCTAAGAGTCTCCTGAATGATGATACTACGTATATTAATATTCTCACTCTATTCATTGTTTGTGCACTCATTGTAAAGCGTCAATATTGTATAACCTTGTGTGTTTAATCTTATTTCAGTTCGTAGGTTTGTTTACAGAAATGTGTTTATTAATGTGCACTGTCCCCTTATCAAATAAACCATTATTCAGTGAAACTAATTGATTCTATATATTTTATTATACTATTAACATTTGTAGCAATGTTTTTTGTATTCTTAATTCTAATTCTGTTATTTGTTTACCTTCATTCTGTGTGTAAGGAGGACCGAGCAGAACAAGCTTTTCATTGTACGGAGTAACTGTCTGTTATCTGTGCGTATGACAATAATCTGGCTCAGACAGATGTGATGTCTGCGATCTCTCCAACAAATGAAACCAGGAAGCAGTTTTATATTTGCTGCAGTTTAGAAGTGAACTTTTTGCCACATTTTGGGCTTTTTCCCCTAAGTGATCTACATCTTGAATCCTTAAAACGTTAGAGGAAACGTCCGTGTTATGGTTTTTATTTGAATAACTCCGTCGTTTGTGGAGCTTAATTTAGCCCGAAGCATTTAAAAGCAAACTTTTAAAGAGGAAATATAGACATGTGTGTTATTTTATGCCGTATATTATACAGCATACGTCTCGCTCTATATATATGCGTTCATTATGAAATCTATTCATGGTGCACCATATGTTTATGTACTACAGCGTGTTCCTTTTAATGCCTGCAGCAGAGCTCCTACAGCTCTTCCAGCACGTTCTGCCAAAAGCAGCTTCCTGCAGAGCCTCGTGTGGCGCCGGGCCACCGGTCACTGTGTGTGTGTTGTCCCCTCGTGCTCCACGGTTCGGCTGCAGCAGGTGTACGCTGCACGCTGCACGCTGCACGCTTCACGCTCCACCCTGCATGCTCCACACTGCATGCTCCACACTGCATGCTCCACACTGCATGCTCCACACTGCATGCCGCAAAATCGATACAGCAGAGTATCGCGATATTTTGCGTGGCGATATTATATCGATACACGGACGCCAAGTATCGATCTTTTATTTTATCAATTATAAACTTTTTGGTCCTAGAATAATAAAATCAATTGCTTTTTCAGTCCACTAGATGGTGCTGTGTTGTTTTCTGGTGAGGTCAGCGGAGGTCCCGGGTCAGCGTGATCGGTAGGAAGTTGGTCAAAACAAATATGGAGACAAATATGGAGAATATGGGACTCAAGTATCGTGATAATATCGTACCGGGACTCAAGTATCGTGATAATATCGGGACTTAAGTATCGTGATAATATCGTATCGGGACTTAAGTATCGTGATAATATCATATCGGGACTTAAGTATCGTGATAATATCGGGACTTAAGTATCGTGATAATATCGTATCGGGACTTAAGTATCGTGATAATATCATATCGGGACTTAAGTATCGTGATAATATCGGGACTTAAGTATCGTGATAATATCGTATCGGGACTTAAGTATCGTGATAATATCGTATCGGGACTTAAATATCGTGATAATATCGGGACTTAAGTATCGTGATAATATCGTATCGGGACTTAAGTATCGTGATAATATCGTATCGGGACTTAAGTATCGTGATAATATCGTATCAGGACTTAAGTATCGTGATAATATCGTATCGGGACTTAAATATCGTGATAATATCGGGACTTAAGTATCGTGATAATATCGTATCGGGACTTAAGTATCGTGATAATATCGTATCGGGACTTAAGTATCGTGATAATATCATATCGGGACTTAAGTATCGTGATAATATCATATCGGGACTTAAGTATCGTGATAATATCGCAGCATCGGGACTTAAGTATCGTGATAATATCGTATCGGGACTTAAGTATCGTGATAATATCGTATCGTGGGACCTCTGGTGATTCCCACCCCGTTCCATTGTCTTAGTTTGTTTCAGGTGGATCTGTCTTTAATGTCTTTTTTTTATATTTATCTTGTTATTGTATATTGTGTATGTACATTAGTACGAAGAGCAACGTGTAACCGGAGTTAAATTCCATGTGTGTGTAAACACGCATGGCCAATAAAACCGATTCTTAACGTACAGTTAAAGCCGGTGAATCTCAGATCAGGCGCCTGTGAAGGTGAACTATCCCTTTTGAAGATGATGTTCGTCTCGCTGCACTGGTGCTAAAGCTCCATGGTCACCTGAGGCGAAGGGCAGGAAGCAGCTGGGGTTGAACTCCAGCTTCTTCATGAAGCGGATGTGGCTGTTGTCACGGAGACAGTAGAGGTTCCTCTCGCCCAGGACGAAGATGGAGGAGGAGGCGTGGGAGAAGGAGGGCACGCAGAGGTCCAGGGCCTGTTCTCCCAGGACAAAGGTCCAGTCAGGCTGCAGGAGGACACACACACACACACACACACACACACACCTCATTTCTTCAATTTCAAAACAACGAGCGTGATGTGCACCACGAGTGACGCATGCGGTGTCTGAACCCTTCACAGAACACTGGTGCAGTCACTGAAACCCAACTCTTTTGTTGGGTATTTCCATTTCACGGAGGCAGAAATGTGGACAGAAGCGTTTTTAGCTCGAGTGAACGAAGACGTGATCTGTGTACGTTGGCATCCGCGCTTTCTGTGCCGCTGTGGGAAAATTCAAAACTTTTATGGGGGAAGAGAATATATCCGACTGAACGTCTGCGGTAAGAGTTTTTTTTCTTCTTTTAACCGAATCGACATTCAATCCATTCTCCGGCATTACAAAAAGTCAGGCTAATTATAAAGATATATACGTCTTACGGTCACGGGTCAATGGAGTGTGTGTGTGCCGGTTCCCTTCGCTCTCAGGTTTCCTGCACATTCTCCAACGACGTCGCTGCCTATATTTCATAGTTTTGTATTTCTGGTACATGATGTGCAGGCGCTCACACTTGGGGTCTCGCTTACTCGTTGAATTGACTGTCTGGAACCCAGAGGAACGTTTCATTTAACCGTATACATACAGAGGAATGTGGACACACTGTACCGCACGCACATGCGACCAACAACGCTGCTGTGTGAAGCTTGTCATGCCCGCTGATGTGTGTAAGACCCGTAACCCCTAAGTAGCTGCGCCAGCGAGGTTAACGGCGGTTACAGGAACCTAATTAGGTCCAGAAGGATCCGTTTGCCTTTCCAGAATACGGGTTCCTCGTGCGTTTGACAGCTGAAAACCTCCTTCTGCTTCATGGATCGTGGTCCATGCGTATACTACTCATTATATGAATAATTAATAATGTGCTGTAACTCAGTTACGTTGTTCATTCTGGTCACATGACATCTATTGCTTCTGAGCATCCGGGGAGAGGGATCCTCCTCTGTTGCTCTCCTTTGTGATTTTGGGCTACACAAAATAAACTGAATCGAGTTGAGAAGCCGACTCACCGCCAGCCTCTTGCCTCCGGTCTTGAGCGGCAGGTCCGGATCCTGTCGACTCTCGGCCTCGGCGGCCACGGCCAGCGTCTCGTACCTGGGAGTCGGAGAGAGACGCAGACCGCTGCTCAATACCAACACGCTTACATTCAACCGGCAAACACTGAGCTCCTTCAGTCCATGTAGAAGCATCGCGTCTCAGTCCGTTAGAGTCCAGCGCCTTTTTCTTCAGCGTATCGTCATGTTAGAGCCCAACTCATCTCAAATGGAAAGACAAAGCAAACAACAATAACTACTAATAATCAGACTAAACTAAAAACAATCAAAAGAAAAAGCTACCCTAATATATCAAAACATCTAACCTAACTAACTAACCTAGGATAATTAAACAATACTACTTATGAGTAAAATAACTAAATACTAATACCAAAACAAGTATCTCCTACACTCTTGTTGGACAGACTTTCCTGATGATAACGTTTCTTTTTAATATTTGGTTTTGTTGATAGAAACTAGTGGCTCTGACAGCTACTTTTAAAGAAGGAAAGAGAGATTGTGATTCTGTTTGCACCGTCAACAATCTTTTATATTTTGTATTTCATTTTCAATGCCTTGAAAGATCAAATCGTTTAAATTGTTGGACACATAAATTCTTGTCTGCGTCACACGGTTTGATTTCTTTCTGACTGAGTGTGTAAAACGCAGTGCTTATTTTTAAATAAAAAAAAAAAAGGGTTTAAATTATAGTCTTTGATGAAGGCGTTCAAAAGTGAACGTTATTCTCAGAATATTTAAAAGACGTTCACATGTTGGAGCAAATTTCACCAATGTTGGCTTTCAACTGATAAAATGTGGATGTGGTTTATTAGTTGAGCTCTAAAATAACAATATGCTGTTATTGTCAAAATGTAAAGGATGAAAAAAAGTCTCTTTTGAACCAGTTTTGATTGTTTTTAAAACGGGAAAATGCTCACGGACACTTTGCACAGGGGACATTTCTCCTTCAACTATAAAGAGGGTTCATACACATTCTGACCAGTGGAGTTCATGACTTTTCCATGACTTTAAACCAAATGTCCATGAGCAAACATGTTGTGAAATCTGGGTGTAAACATGAAAAAGTGAGTAAATGTAGTATTTAAACTAACAATGAGAATACAAAGCATACAGTAAACCTTAAATGACTCAAATGAATGAGACAATAGTTTGATTAAAAGAATAAACATTTATATAGATGCCTGTATGTATGCCTGCTTATATTTTGAGCGTCTTTCTTTTAAAAGCATATTCATTATTTCAAACTCAGCGTAAATGAACATCATGAACACATGAATATAACACATTTACATGACTTTTACTAAACTTTTGGGATTTTATATTTTTTTTAAAGGACTTTTCCAGGTCTGAAAATAACCATTTTAAAATGTCATGACTTTTCCAGGTTTTCCATGACCGAAAAAAGAAGAAAAAGAAACGCGAAAACATGAACGTGCCTACGCTTGGTTTGTCCGCTCTGAGCTACTGTAGAAACATGGCGGACAGCGTCGATCAGTTTAAATCAGCGAGCCGTTGAGGACCGGCTGAGGACGAAGCGGTCGGGCTGATCTGCGGTCAGTTGACTTTGGCATCTCGGGCATCGGGAGCTTTCCAGTAAGAAGCTGGCAGGGAGAAGCGGCTTGGCGGGGATCGTTATATCCGTCTCCTCTAACACCTGGATGAACGCGACCCGAACTCCGGACCGCAACCCACACACTACAGACCCGCTGATTTATCCACTCAGGCGCCTCACTCGCTATTAGAGGTTTGGAGCACGAGCGTGCTGTTAATCAGAGACGGCAGGTCTGACGTCCACCTGCAAACTTAAGGACCCGAACACAACATGGCCGCTCGTCATCAGAGCAGCCATCTTTACGTCCTCCTTTACGGGTTCCTCGTTCTGTTTAATAGTGAACAACTCAAACACATTTGTGTATGTATGTATACATACATACATACACACATACATACATACATAACAATGATGTGTATACATATATACAAATTAAAATTAAAAATTAATTAATATATATATATATATATATAAATTAAATTAATTTAAATATATATATATATATATATATATATACACACACACAATTAGGCAAAGCAAATTAATTAACATATATATATATATATATATATAAATAAAGCAGAAATTAATGATTTTATCATTATTATTTAATTGTATTATTTAAAAATAAAATTGTCTTGGTCAATGGTATATGTGAGCATATTGGGACAATATTCCAAGAAACTAGTCGTTTAATTTGACCATGTGTGTATGTTGATTTCCTTATTTATTTATTTTTCTAAAAAAAATTGCAAGCGCTCTATATAAAGACTGTTACTCCCTTTGATTTGATGGGACAATATATATATATATATATATAAATAAATAGAAGAAATCGTCCCATCAAATCATTTTATACCCAGATAAATCAGATTCCCGTAAGGGACCGTAAACGTGAGGCTAATTCCTGATAACATTGTGCATAACACAGCGCTGTAAACTTTGATTATTTGGAGAGATTTACAGTTTTGAACCCGTCCGTCCGGTAGCCGTACCGCTGAGCTGCCAGCAGCCTAACGAGCTGCTCGCTGGGCGACTGCCAGCAGAAACCTTTTCATGGCAGCGTGACCACTTCCTGGAAGAAGACGGACGTATTGAACATGTCAGCGCGCTCCAGCTCAAAGCGACACGAGCGGATCGACGGCTGGAGAGTGAAAGGATTCAATTCACCGAGTGAAACTAAAACACCGTGAAGCAACTGTTCTCATACCGAGTCCACCTTCACCTGGAGGGCTTATTGATGATGGGATGTGAGGCAGCGTGAATGGATTAAAGCTGTGTGTGTGTGTGTGTGTGTGTGTGTGTGTGTGCAGCTCCATCAACCAGAAGATGGTTGGCATTATGAATGAGGGTAAAAATCACACAAAGCACAGTGTGTGAAAGAGAAAAACCACAAACATCTGATTATTCACCTGCATGCCTAACGTATGAGGACCAAGACACACACACAGAGTAATTTTTGGTTTGCCATTAAAAAGTGTTCGAGGTGAATGTGGGGTGCTCTCTCACCCACGTGGACAAAGTTGTGTTAGAGCCTGACTGTGTGTGTGTGTGTGTGTGTGTGTGTGTGTGTCTGGTATCAGTCATCAGGACACTGAGGTTGAGGAAACAGTGTTCTCCTTTATATGAAAGAGGATCTCTCGACCAACAAACACACTGATTTACCTTAAACAGATACATCATATATATACACACACACACACACACACACACTATACAAACATGCATACGCTACCTCAGTGTGATGGGTAAGCACAAACTGAAATCTCAAAGCTGACGCCAACACACACACACACACACACACACATCGGGGCAGGAGTCTAACAGGCTAAATAAACGGAGTGAGATGGAACAGTTTGACCGGTCATCTGATATGTAATATATATATATATATATATATATATATATATATATATATATATATACACACACACACTGACAGCTTAGCGTCAAAAAGTGAGGATTTAAAAAGGAATAAGTTCCTGTTTCTGTGTCAAATGCACAAAAAGGCTATGAATATTACCAGGTGTGTTAATATTAACGGTTCTATAAAAGGTTTCTATATATGGCTCTCTCTCTTCATCATTATGGATTTCAGACATTTCATTTGTATTTATTGGGACATTTTTATTCCCGGGCACATGGAGTCCTCGCTCCGAGTCGATCGTGAAGCACTTGAGTTGAGACGTAATTTGTGGACGCGGTGTTACGAGTCACAGCTGAATCACTTCCTGCTGCTCGCGTTTCACATTAACCCCCCTAGGGGGCAGACTGAGCGATTGTTATATAAAACTGTAAATCATAGCTTGTTTTATGAAAGAAAAAAAGTCCCAAAACTGCTGTATTTGGATGTATTGAACACCATAAGTGATATACAAGTGAAATATATGGTTTGGTACATGAGAAAATTCAAATAGCATTCAAATATTCCAAATGGGCCCCAATGAGACCCTCTCTAACTTTGTTCTGCTTCACTTTATCAAAGTCAACCTTTGCAGAGAGAATGTTCACATATTGTGCTATGATTTGGGTTAGAGAATGTTCACATATTGAGCTATGATTTGGGTTAGAGAATGTTCACATATTGAGCTATGATTTGGGTTAGAGAATGTTCACATATTGTGTTATGATTTGGGTTAGAGAATGTTCACATATTGAGCTATGATTTGGGTTAGAGAATGTTCACATTGTGCTATGCTTTGGGTTAGAGAATGTTCACATATTGTGCTATGATTTGGGTTAGAGAATGTTCACATATTGTGTTATGATTTGGGTTAGAGAATGTTCACATATTGAGCTATGATTTGGGTTAGTGAATGTTCACATATTGAGCTATGATTTGGGTTAGAGAATGTTCACATATTGTGCTATGATTTGGGTTAGAGAATGTTCACATATTGAGCTATGATTTGGGTTAGAGAATGTTCACATATTGTGCTATGATTTGGGTTAGAGAATGTTCACATATTGTGCTATGATTTGGGTTAGAGTTGGACCTTACAGCTGCATCATTTCAAAGAAATAATCATCCTGAAAGTGATTTTTTTATAGGCGGACCTGAAACCTTTTCATTTTTTCTG
This sequence comes from Myoxocephalus aenaeus, assembly GCA_038501785.1. Lineage (NCBI taxonomy): Eukaryota > Metazoa > Chordata > Actinopteri > Perciformes > Cottidae > Myoxocephalus > Myoxocephalus aenaeus. Next base: position 24,828 of record JBAMJR010000193.1, read on the forward strand.
TGTGTCATCTTCATTTACTCTTAACCAGTAACATATAGACTGATATTTACACATCTGAACAACATCTCACATGTGTACCTTTTATTATGACACCAACATTATTCAAATAGCCCTAGTGGTTGCAGAGATACACCCTTTTTAGTTTGGGGATGCAATTTTCGACGAAAAGGAAGAGGAACACGACGTACTTGTAGCTCTCCAGCTGGCGAGCGGAGGACACGGTGAGGAAGCTGTCGGTTCTGGGGTTGTACATCAGCGGGCCGGGCAGCAGGAAGCCGGGGAGGAACCTGCCGAAGGTGTAGCTGTCCTGCTCGAAGAACATCAGCATGCCGTCCATGGACTGGATGCACAGCGAGTGGTGACCTGGGGGACAGGCGGAGGGGATCAGACCCCCGACTCCTGTAAAGACCACGACCTCACACACTGCTGTGTTCACGAGGTGGTACACTATATGCAGGGTTCACACACATTCTGACCAATGCATTTCCATGACTTTTCCATAACTTTTCCATGACTTTTCACCAATTTGCCATAACTTTAAACCAAATTTCCATGACCAAACATTTAGTGAAATCTGGGTGTAAACAGTAAAAAGTGAGTAAATGTAGTATTTAAACTAACAATGAGAATACAAAGCATACAGTAAACCTTAAATGACTCAAATGAATGAGACAATAGTTTGATTAAAAGAATAAACATTTATATAGATGCCTGTATGTATGCCTGCTTATATTTTGAGCGTCTTTCTTTTAAAAGCATATTAATTATTTCAAACTCAGCGTAAATGAACGACATGAACACATGAATATAACACATTTAAAACTCAATTAAAACTGCTTTTCGCTACATCTTTGCATCGGAACGCCTCATCTTACACTTCTTCAGGTTATTCTTATTTTACAGAATAAAAGAACGATACATTATTTGCCAAAGTTGACAGATTGATAAATAACTAAATTGATCTTAAAGTAATAGTTTGATACAAATCAATTCTTGTTTCTTTATAGGATTATTTCTCCCGCTGTGTGGCCAGGTGTGAGGAGGTGTGAAAGTGGGCGGGGTTTGAACCCGCAACACAAGAGCACCTGAGACTCCTACAGTGTGTGTCTGTTGGTTGTTTTTCTTACGGAGACAGTGTGTGTTGTTTCTTTGTGCAAAAAAATATGAACAGAATGAATATGTTCTGTTCCCGCTTGACATGTTTTAAGTAATTAAACTCAAAGCAGCAACATTCATGGCTCCTGTTTCATTTCAGCTGCGATGTCATGTTGTGCTACGAGGTGTGTTTCTCCCTCTGGCTGAATCTGATCTCTCCATTAACACCTCCACACACACACACACACACACACACACACACACACACACACACACACACACACACACCTGGCTGTGTGTGTGTGCGTACGAGCCTGTGTGTGTGTTAGGAGGCCTAATGGAGGACACACTAAGCCCCAACACACAGAGAGCAGCGCGGCTGTGGTGACCGGAGAACTATAATTAGGCCTCGACGAGCTATTAAAACTCACACTGCCATCGACTAGAGGTCAGAGAGGCAGCCACCTACAGCGCAGCACACACACTCACACACACACACACACACACACACACACACACACACACACACACACAAACACACACACAGTCATGAGATGCTAACACGTGGTCGTGAGATGCTAACACGTGGTCGTTGAGACGCTAACACGTAGTCGTGAGACGCTAACACGTGGTCGTGAGACGCTAACACGTAGTCGTGAGACGCTAACACGTGGTCGTGAGACGCTAACACGTAGTCGTGAGACGCTAGCACGTGGTCGTGAGACGCTAACACGTAGTCGTGAGACGCTAACACGTGGTCGTGAGACGCTAACACGTGGTCGTGAGACGCTAACACGTGGTCGTGAGACGCTAACACGTGGTCGTGAGACGCTAGCACGTGGTCGTGAGACGCTAACACGTGGTCGTGAGACGCTAACACGTGGTCGTGAGACGCTAACACGTGGTCGTGAGACGCTAACAAGTGGTCGTGAGACGCTAACACGTAGTCGTGAGACGCTAACACGTGGTCGTGAGACGCTAACACGTAGTCGTGAGACGCTAACACGTGGTCGTGAGACGCTAACACGTAGTCGTGAGACGCTAACACGTGGTCGTGAGACGCTAACACGTGGTCGTGAGACGCTAACACGTGGTCGTGAGACGCTAACACGTGGTCGTGAGACGCTAGCACGTGGTCGTGAGACGCTAACACGTGGTCGTGAGACGCTAACACGTGGTCGTGAGACGCTAACACGTGGTCGTGAGACGCTAACACGTGGTCGTGAGACGCTAACATGTGGTCGTGAGACGCTAGCACGTGGTCGTGAGACGCTAACACGTGGTCGTGAGATGCTAACACGTGGTCGTGAGACGCTAGCACGTGGTCGTGAGACGCTAACATGTGGTCGTGAGACGCTAACACGTGGTCGTGAGATGCTAACACGTGGTGACGCTAACACGTGGTCGTGAGACGCTAACACATAGTCGTGAGACGCTAACACGTAGTCGTGAGACGCTAACACGTGGTCGTGAGACGCTAGCACGTGGTCGTGAGAATGCTAACGCGTGGCTAACACGTGGTCGTGAAATGCTAACACGTGGTCGTGAGACGCTAACACGTGGTCGTGAGAATGCTAACGCGTGGCTAACACGTGGTCGTGAAATGATAACACGTGGTCGTGAGACGCTAACACGTGGTCGTGAGAATGCTAACGCGTGGCTAACACGTGGTCGTGAAATGCTAACACGTGGTCGTGAGACGCTAACACGTGGTCGTGAGAATGCTAACGCGTGGCTAACACGTGGTCGTGAAATGCTAACACGTGGTCGTGAGATGCTAACACGTGGTGACGCTAACACGTGGTCGTGAGACGCTAACACGTAGTCGTGAAATGCTAACACGTGGTCGTGAGATGCTAACACGTGGTGACGCTAACACGTGGTCGTGAGACGCTAACACGTAGTCGTGAGACGCTAACACGTAGTCGTGAGACGCTAACACGTGGTCGTGAGACGCTAGCACGTGGTCGTGAGAATGCTAACGCGTGGCTAACACGTGGTCGTGAAATGCTAACACGTGGTCGTGAGACGCTAACACGTGGTCGTGAGAATGCTAACGCGTGGCTAACACGTGGTCGTGAAATGCTAACACGTGGTCGTGAGACGCTAACACGTGGTCGTGAGAATGCTAACGCGTGGCTAACACGTGGTCGTGAAATGCTAACACGTGGTCGTGAGACGCTAACACGTGGTCGTGAGACGCTAACACGTAGTCGTGAGACGCTAACACGTAGTTAGAGACCACGTGGTCGTGAGACGCTAACACGTGGTCGTGAGAATGTTAACGCGTGGCTAACACGTGGTCGTGAAATGCTAACACGTGGTCGTGAGACGCTAACACGTGGTCGTGAGACGCTAACACGTGGCCGTGAGACGCTAACACGTGGTCGTGAGAATGCTAACGCGTGGCTAACACGTGGTCGTGAAATGCTAACACGTGGTCGTGAGACGCTAACACGTGGTCGTGAGACGCTAACACGTAGTCGTGAGACGCTAACACGTGGTCGTGAGACGCTAACACGTGGTCGTGAGAATGCTAACGCGTGGCTAACACGTGGTCGTGAAATGCTAACACGTGGTCGTGAGACGCTAACACGTAGTCGTGAGAATGCTAACACGTGGTCGTGAGAATGCTAACACGTGGCTAACACGTGGTCGTGAGAATGCTAACACGTGGTCGTGAGAATGCTAACACGTGGCTAACACGTGGTCGTGAGAATGCTAACACGTGGCTAACACGTGGTCGTGAGAATGCTAACACGTGGCTAACACGTGGTCGTGAGAATGCTAACACGTGGCTAACACGTGGTCGTGAGAATGCTAACACGTGGTCGTGAGAATGCTAACACGTGGTCGTGAGAATGCTAACACGTAGTCGTGAGACGCTAACACGTAGTCGTGAGACGCTAACACGTGGTCGTGAGACGCTAACACGTGGTCGTGAGAATGCTAACGCGTGGCTAACACGTGGTCGTGAAATGCTAACACGTGGTCGTGAGACGCTAACACGTAGTCGTGAGAATGCTAACACGTGGTCGTGAGAATGCTAACACGTGGCTAACACGTGGTCGTGAGAATGCTAACACGTAGTCATGAGACGCTAACACGTGGTCGTGAGAATGCTAACACGTGGCTAACACGTGGTCGTGAGATGCTAACACGTGGTCGTGAGACCAGTGTGTGTGTGTGTGTGTGTGTGTGTGTGTGTGTGTGTGTGTGTGGTGGTTAAAAAAAAAAAGAACAGACGTGTCGTCTTCAGTTATCAGCGCTGCGTTTCTTCGTGTGTAAACTTCCTTAATGTGGAAAATCTCTGGAAGTACTCAAGCTCCAGCTCAGGAGGATATCAAACATATGGTCCGCCGGCCAGAAATGGCCGCCTGAAGGTCCAACCCGGCCCGCTGGATGACTCTACTAAGTGGTTAAAATGGCAGAGACGTCATTAATTCCCAATGCAAAGCGACTCTGCACCGCTCAATGGAAGGAACACGATATTCTGCCTCCACGTCGCTAGAAGAACACCAGACTTTGCAGGAGTACGTGAGAATAGAAGACACATGAATGTGTGGCGGGTTTGAGGAAACCGCAGCTGGTTTTTAGTCGTAGCCGAGCTCATTCTGAGCGCTTTTGGGGTCGTACTTTTACTTCTTTATACTAGAAGAAGGGCCGTGAACTGAAACCGTCCCGGTACCCCGGTGCTCGTTTCCCGCCCTGAAACACCGTAGCGGCAGCGCGTGCACGTGTACACCAGCGCGTGCACGTGTACAGGAGCGCGTGCACGTGTACAGCAGCGCGTGCACGTGTACAGCAGCGCGTGCACGTGTACAGGAGCGCGTGCACGTGTACAGCAGCGCGTGCACGTGTACAGCAGCGCGTGCACGTGTACACCAGCGCGTGCACGTGTACAGGAGCGCGTGCACGTGTACAGGAGCGCGTGCACGTGTACAGGAGCGCGTGCACGTGTACACCAGCGCGTGCACGTGTACAGGAGCGCGTGCACGTGTACAGGAGCGCGTGCACGTGTACAGCAGCGCGTGCACGTGCGACTCACACGCCCAGAACCTGCCAAAGGGCCCGTGTGTGAGCGCTCAGACACAGCGGAGGAAACGGGCCTAAATTAGCGTCATTAATAAGACAAGTCCAACAAAGCACAGAGGCTGGCTGCACACCGCAGGGGGCGGAGCCTGGAGGGAGGGAGCGTGTGTGTGTGTGTGTGTGTGTGTGTGTGTGTGTGTGTGTGTGTGTGTGTGTGTGTGTGTGTGTGTGTGTGTGTGTGTGTGTGTGTGTGTGTGGCCTGAATGTGACCCAAACCCAAAGTCAGCCCAGCTATTAGAGCAGTATTAGTACAGAGCTGCTATTACAGCGCCTAAAGCACTGCTAAATGGCTGCAATTATAGACACACACACACACACACACACACACACACACACACACACACACACACACACACGTAAGAGAGTACCTTTGGAATAAAGGAAACACAGATTGTTTCACGTGCTTATGGGAGATCTGTAGGACGAATATAAAGGAAGACGAATCTAAGGGGTTGAAGATTATTCCTAGAATGGGAGAGAAGTAGTTTTTTTCCGCCTTGATATAAAGTTTAATAAAGTCTGGATTTATCTATTATTATTATTATTATTATTATTGTTGGTACGATCTGGTTATTTAAAGCAAAGATAAGTTATTCACGTCACAGACGCTGAATCTCCCAGAGGGCCGTGCTGCTCTGTGGCTGAGCTCTGACCGGCGTCTGGAGAGGGGATTTAAAGAAAAGGGGGATTCCCCCACCAGAGGCCGAACAGGATCCCATTCATTAAGCTGCAGGAGCTGCAACATGCAGCCTGCAGCGCCATCTAGTGGTGACCAGGGGGAGAGAGGAGGAGAGAGGAGCGTGATGAGAGAGAGAGACATCTTTGTACGACCAGAAAACGGCACGTGGAAACACATAAGGCACGTTGGATTTACCGCAGACGAGGTCTTGGTTTTAACGAGCACACTGTTCTTCCTATCAATCAATCTCTCACACACACACACACACACACACACACACACGGTCCATCATGCCAGGCCGCAGTCTGGCAATTTCTCTTCACTCACCTCGACAATACAGCCTTTATTTGGAAATGCCATTTTCTCTACTTTAAAGGGGGTTCCCCCTGTGTGTGTGTGTGTGTGTGTGTGTGTGTGTGTGTGTGTGTGTGTGTGTGTGTGTGTGTTTTCCTTGGATACAGACTACTGAAGGGCTTTCCCCTACTTGGTTTTTCCAAAAGCCCAATTCTCTCTCTCTCTCTCTCTCTCTCTCTCTCTCTCTCTCTCTCTCTCTCTCTCTCTCTCTCTCTCTCTCTCTCTCTCTCTCTCTCTCTCTCTCTCTCTCTCTCTCTCTCTCTCTCTCTCTCTCTCTCTCTCTCTCTCTCTCTCTCTCTCTCTCTCTCTCTCTCTCTCTCTCTCTCTCTCTCTCTCTCTAGTACACACATGTGTACTTGTACAGGAAACTCTCTGCCGTGATGAATTCTCTCTGATGTATTTTATTAGTACAGTGTTGTACTATAATATTTGTAATATATTAGGCCACTAAATTGTAATAACCTGCTCAGAAACTACAGATGAAACGATCTCTCTAGCTAACACACATTGACATCGAGGTGGAAACTGAAATGTTGATTATGTGCACCGATCCTGATAAATAAATAAATAAATAAATAATAAGTGTTCAGCTTCAAACAACGTTTTAAAAAGTTCCAAACAAGTCAAACTGTTCTCACTTTGCAAAAAAAAGGCCTCAGTTCGAAGTTTAAAACGTAAAATTGACACAACAGCGTGTGTGTGTGTGTGTGTCTGTGTGTGTGTGTGTGTGTGTGTGTGTGTGTGTGTGCGTGGTATCAGTCATCAGGACACTGAGGTTGAGGAAACAGTGGCCTCATTTATATTTATATGAAAGAGGATCTCTCGACCAACAAACACACTAATTTACCTTAAACACACACACACACACACACACACTCTCGTACCTGTGACGCCTCCGAAGGGCCCGTAGGTCATGTTGCACACGGTCCTCTTCAGGTTGTGCTCGTAGACCAGCTTCAGCTGGTACTGGTCCCCGTGCTCCACGTTCCCCGCGGTGCCTGCAAACACGGACCAGAGGGTCAGTCCGTCTCCACGGGACGGGACACGGAGAGAGAGACACGGAGAGAGAGACACGGAGAGAGAGACACGGAGAGAGAGACACGGAGAGAGAGACACGGAGAGAGAGACACGGAGAGAGAGACGGAGAGAGAGACACGGAGAGAGAGAGACACGGAGAGAGAGACACGGAGAGAGAGACGGAGAGAGAGACACGGAGAGAGAGACGGAGAGAGAGACACGGAGAGAGAGACACGGAGAGAGAGACACGGAGAGAGAGACGGAGAGAGAGACACGGAGAGAGAGACACGGAGAGAGAGACACGGAGAGAGAGACGGAGAGAGAGACACGGAGAGAGAGACACGGAGAGAGGGACACGGAGAGAGAGAGACACGGAGAGAGAGACACGGAGAGAGAGACACGGAGAGAGAGACACGGAGAGAGAGAGACACGGAGAGAGAGAGACACGGAGAGAGAGAGACACGGAGAGAGAGACACGGAGAGAGAGACACGGAGAGAGGGACACGGAGAGAGAGACACGGAGAGAGAGACACGGAGAGAGGGACACGGAGAGAGAGACACGGAGAGAGAGAGACACGGAGAGAGAGAGACACGGAGAGAGAGACACGGAGAGAGAGAGACACGGAGAGAGAGACACGGAGAGAGAGAGACACGGAGAGAGAGAGACACGGAGAGAGAGAGACACGGAGAGAGGGACACGGAGAGAGAGACACGGAGAGAGAGACACGGAGAGAGAGACACGGAGAGAGAGAGACACGGAGAGAGAGAGACACGGAGAGAGAGACACGGAGAGAGAGACACGGAGAGAGAGAGACACGGAGAGAGAGACACGGAGAGAGAGACACGGAGAGAGAGAGACACGGAGAGAGAGACACGGAGAGAGAGAGACACGGAGAGAGAGACACGGAGAGAGAGACACGGAGAGAGAGACACGGAGAGAGAGAGAGAGACACGGAGAGAGAGACACGGAGAGAGAGAGACACGGAGAGAGAGACACGGAGAGAGAGACACGGAGAGAGAGACACGGAGAGAGAGACACGGAGAGAGAGACACGGAGAGAGAGACACGGAGAGAGAGAGACACGGAGAGAGAGAGACACGGAGAGAGAGACACGGAGAGAGAGAGACACGGAGAGAGAGACACGGAGAGAGAGACACGGAGAGAGAGACACGGAGAGAGAGAGACACGGAGAGAGAGACACGGAGAGAGAGACACGGAGAGAGAGACACGGAGAGAGAGACACGGAGAGAGAGAGACACGGAGAGAGAGACACGGAGAGAGAGACACGGAGAGAGAGACACGGAGAGAGAGAGACACGGAGAGAGAGACACGGAGAGAGAGAGACACGGAGAGAGAGACACGGAGAGAGAGACACGGAGAGAGAGACACGGAGAGAGAGAGACACGGAGAGAGAGACACGGAGAGAGAGACACGGAGAGAGGGACACGGAGAGAGAGACACGGAGAGAGAGAGACACGGAGAGAGAGACACGGAGAGAGAGACACGGAGAGAGAGACACGGAGAGAGAGACACGGAGAGAGAGACACGGAGAGAGGGACACGGAGAGAGAGACACGGAGAGAGAGACACGGAGAGAGAGAGACACGGAGAGAGAGACACGGAGAGAGGGACACGGAGAGAGAGACACGGAGAGAGAGAGACACGGAGAGAGGGACACGGAGAGAGAGACACGGAGAGAGAGAGACACGGAGAGAGAGACACGGAGAGAGAGACACGGAGAGAGAGAGACACGGAGAGAGAGAGACACGGAGAGAGAGACACGGAGAGAGGGACACGGAGAGAGAGACACGGAGAGAGAGACACGGAGAGAGAGAGACACGGAGAGAGAGACACGGAGAGAGAGAGACACGGAGAGAGAGACACGGAGAGAGGGACACGGAGAGAGAGACACGGAGAGAGAGAGACACGGAGAGAGAGAGACACGGAGAGAGAGAGACACGGAGAGAGAGAGACACGGAGAGAGAGACACGGAGAGAGAGAGACACGGAGAGAGAGACACGGAGAGAGAGACACGGAGAGAGAGAGACACGGAGAGAGAGAGACACGGAGAGAGAGAGACACGGAGAGAGAGACACGGAGAGAGAGAGACACGGAGAGAGAGACACGGAGAGAGAGACACGGAGAGAGAGACACGGAGAGAGAGACACGGAGAGAGAGAGACACGGAGAGAGAGACACGGAGAGAGGGACACGGAGAGAGAGACACGGAGAGAGAGACACGGAGAGAGAGACACGGAGAGAGAGAGACACGGAGAGAGAGACACGGAGAGAGAGACACGGAGAGAGAGAGACACGGAGAGAGGGACACGGAGAGAGAGACACGGAGAGAGAGACACGGAGAGAGAGAGACACGGAGAGAGAGACACGGAGAGAGGGACACGGAGAGAGAGACACGGAGAGAGAGACACGGAGAGAGAGACACGGAGAGAGAGAGACACGGAGAGAGAGACACGGAGAGAGAGACACGGAGAGAGAGAGACACGGAGAGAGAGACACGGAGAGAGAGACACGGAGAGAGAGACACGGAGAGAGAGAGACACGGAGAGAGGGACACGGAGAGAGAGACACGGAGAGAGAGAGACACGGAGAGAGAGAGACACGGAGAGAGAGACACGGAGAGAGAGACACGGAGAGAGAGACACGGAGAGAGAGAGACACGGAGAGAGAGAGACACGGAGAGAGAGACACGGAGAGAGAGAGACACGGAGAGAGAGACACGGAGAGAGAGACACGGAGAGAGAGACACGGAGAGAGAGACACGGAGAGAGAGACACGGAGAGAGAGACACGGAGAGAGAGAGACACGGAGAGAGAGACACGGAGAGAGAGACACGGAGAGAGAGACACGGAGAGAGAGACACGGAGAGAGAGAGACACGGAGAGAGAGACACGGAGAGAGAGACACGGAGAGAGAGACACGGAGAGAGAGAGACACGGAGAGAGAGACACGGAGAGAGGGACACGGAGAGAGAGACACGGAGAGAGAGACACGGAGAGAGGGACACGGAGAGAGAGAGACACGGAGAGAGAGACACGGAGAGAGAGACACGGAGAGAGAGAGACACGGAGAGAGAGACACGGAGAGAGAGAGACACGGAGAGAGAGACACGGAGAGAGAGACACGGAGAGAGGGACACGGAGAGAGAGACACGGAGAGAGAGAGACACGGAGAGAGAGACACGGAGAGAGAGACACGGAGAGAGGGACACGGAGAGAGAGACACGGAGAGAGAGACACGGAGAGAGAGACACGGAGAGAGAGACACGGAGAGAGAGACACGGAGAGAGACACGGAGAGAGAGACACGGAGAGAGAGAGACACGGAGAGAGAGACACGGAGAGAGAGACACGGAGAGAGAGACGGAGAGAGAGAGACACGGAGAGAGAGACACGGAGAGAGAGACACGGAGAGAGAGACACGGAGAGAGAGACACGGAGAGAGAGAGACACGGAGAGAGAGACACGGAGAGAGAGACACGGAGAGAGAGAGACACGGAGAGAGAGACACGGAGAGAGAGACACGGAGAGAGAGAGACACGGAGAGAGAGAGACACGGAGAGAGAGACACGGAGAGAGAGACACGGAGAGAGAGAGACACGGAGAGAGAGACACGGAGAGAGAGACACGGAGAGAGAGACACGGAGAGAGAGACACGGAGAGAGGACACGGAGAGAGAGACACGGAGAGAGAGACACGGAGAGAGAGACACGGAGAGAGAGACACGGAGAGAGGGACACGGAGAGAGAGACACGGAGAGAGGGACACGGAGAGAGAGACACGGAGAGAGAGACACGGAGAGAGAGAGACACGGAGAGAGAGAGACACGGAGAGAGAGAGACACGGAGAGAGAGACACGGAGAGAGAGACACGGAGAGAGAGAGACACGGAGAGAGAGACACGGAGAGAGAGACACGGAGAGAGAGAGACACGGAGAGAGAGACACGGAGAGAGAGACACGGAGAGAGAGAGACACGGAGAGAGAGAGACACGGAGAGAGAGACACGGAGAGAGGGACACGGAGAGAGAGACACGGAGAGAGAGACACGGAGAGAGAGAGACACGGAGAGAGAGACACGGAGAGAGAGACACGGAGAGAGAGACACGGAGAGAGAGACACGGAGAGAGAGACACGGAGAGAGAGACACGGAGAGAGGGACACGGAGAGAGACACGGAGAGAGGGACACGGAGAGAGAGACACGGAGAGAGAGACACGGAGAGAGAGAGACACGGAGAGAGAGACACGGAGAGAGAGACACGGAGAGAGAGAGACACGGAGAGAGAGACACGGAGAGAGAGACACGGAGAGAGAGAGACACGGAGAGAGAGACACGGAGAGAGAGACACGGAGAGAGAGAGACACGGAGAGAGAGAGACACGGAGAGAGAGACACGGAGAGAGGGACACGGAGAGAGAGACACGGAGAGAGACACGGAGAGAGAGAGACACGGAGAGAGAGACACGGAGAGAGAGAGACACGGAGAGAGAGACACGGAGAGAGAGACACGGAGAGAGAGACACGGAGAGAGAGACACGGAGAGAGAGAGACACGGAGAGAGAGACACGGAGAGAGAGACACGGAGAGAGAGACACGGAGAGAGAGACACGGAGAGAGACACGGAGAGAGAGACACGGAGAGAGACACGGAGAGAGAGACACGGAGAGAGAGAGACACGGAGAGAGAGACACGGAGAGAGAGACACGGAGAGAGAGAGACACGGAGAGAGAGAGACACGGAGAGAGAGACACGGAGAGAGGGACACGGAGAGAGAGACACGGAGAGAGAGACACGGAGAGAGAGAGACACGGAGAGAGAGACACGGAGAGAGAGACACGGAGAGAGAGACACGGAGAGAGAGACACGGAGAGAGAGAGACACGGAGAGAGGGACACGGAGAGAGAGAGACACGGAGAGAGAGACACGGAGAGAGAGACACGGAGAGAGAGACACGGAGAGAGAGAGACACGGAGAGAGAGACACGGAGAGAGAGACACGGAGAGAGAGAGACACGGAGAGAGAGACACGGAGAGAGAGACACGGAGAGAGAGAGACACGGAGAGAGAGAGAGAGACACGGAGAGAGAGACACGGAGAGAGGGACACGGAGAGAGAGACACGGAGAGAGAGACACGGAGAGAGAGAGACACGGAGAGAGAGACACGGAGAGAGAGACACGGAGAGAGAGACACGGAGAGAGAGACACGGAGAGAGAGAGACACGGAGAGAGGGACACGGAGAGAGAGACACGGAGAGAGAGAGACACGGAGAGAGAGAGACACGGAGAGAGAGAGACACGGAGAGAGAGAGACACGGAGAGAGGGACACGGAGAGAGAGAGACACGGAGAGAGAGAGACACGGAGAGAGAGACACGGAGAGAGAGACACGGAGAGAGAGACACGGAGAGAGAGACACGGAGAGAGGGACACGGAGAGAGAGACACGGAGAGAGAGACACGGAGAGAGAGACACGGAGAGAGAGACACGGAGAGAGAGACACGGAGAGAGAGACACGGAGAGAGAGACACGGAGAGAGAGACACGGAGAGAGAGACACGGAGAGAGAGAGACACGGAGAGAGAGACACGGAGAGAGGGACACGGAGAGAGAGACACGGAGAGAGGGACACGGAGAGAGAGACACGGAGAGAGAGACACGGAGAGAGAGAGACACGGAGAGAGAGACACGGAGAGAGAGACACGGAGAGAGAGAGACACGGAGAGAGAGACACGGAGAGAGAGACACGGAGAGAGAGAGACACGGAGAGAGAGACACGGAGAGAGAGACACGGAGAGAGAGACACGGAGAGAGAGAGACACGGAGAGAGAGACACGGAGAGAGGGACACGGAGAGAGAGACACGGAGAGAGAGACACGGAGAGAGAGAGACACGGAGAGAGAGACACGGAGAGAGAGACACGGAGAGAGAGAGACACGGAGAGAGGGACACGGAGAGAGAGAGACACGGAGAGAGAGACACGGAGAGAGAGACACGGAGAGAGAGACACGGAGAGAGAGAGACACGGAGAGAGAGAGACACGGAGAGAGAGACACGGAGAGAGAGACACGGAGAGAGAGACACGGAGAGAGAGACACGGAGAGAGAGAGACACGGAGAGAGAGACACGGAGAGAGAGAGACACGGAGAGAGAGACACGGAGAGAGAGAGACACGGAGAGAGAGAGACACGGAGAGAGAGACACGGAGAGAGAGAGACACGGAGAGAGAGACACGGAGAGAGAGACACGGAGAGAGAGACACGGAGAGAGAGACACGGAGAGAGAGACACGGAGAGAGAGACACGGAGAGAGAGACACGGAGAGAGAGACACGGAGAGAGAGACACGGAGAGAGAGACACGGAGAGAGAGACACGGAGAGAGAGACACGGAGAGAGAGACACGGAGAGAGAGACACGGAGAGAGAGACACGGAGAGAGAGACACGGAGAGAGAGACACGGAGAGAGGGACACGGAGAGAGAGACACGGAGAGAGAGAGACGGAGAGAGGACACGGAGAGAGAGACACGGAGAGAGAGACACGGAGAGAGAGACACGGAGAGAGAGACACGGAGAGAGAGACACGGAGAGAGAGAGACACGGAGAGAGAGACACGGAGAGAGAGACACGGAGAGAGAGAGACACGGAGAGAGAGACACGGAGAGAGAGACACGGAGAGAGAGAGACACGGAGAGAGAGAGACACGGAGAGAGAGACACGGAGAGAGGGACACGGAGAGAGAGACACGGAGAGAGAGACACGGAGAGAGAGAGACACGGAGAGAGAGACACGGAGAGAGAGACACGGAGAGAGAGAGACACGGAGAGAGAGACACGGAGAGAGGGACACGGAGAGAGAGACACGGAGAGAGAGACACGGAGAGAGAGAGACACGGAGAGAGAGACACGGAGAGAGAGACACGGAGAGAGAGAGACACGGAGAGAGGGACACGGAGAGAGAGAGACACGGAGAGAGAGAGACACGGAGAGAGAGACACGGAGAGAGAGACACGGAGAGAGAGACACGGAGAGAGAGAGACACGGAGAGAGAGACACGGAGAGAGAGAGACACGGAGAGAGGGACACGGAGAGAGAGAGACACGGAGAGAGAGAGACACGGAGAGAGAGAGACACGGAGAGAGGGACACGGAGAGAGAGAGACACGGAGAGAGAGGGACACGGAGAGAGGGACACGGAGAGAGAGAGACACGGAGAGAGAGGGACACGGAGAGAGAGAGACACGGAGAGAGGGACACGGAGAGAGAGACACGGAGAGAGAGGGACACGGAGAGAGAGAGACACGGAGAGAGAGACACGGAGAGAGAGACACGGAGAGAGAGACACGGAGAGAGAGACACGGAGAGAGAGACACGGAGAGAGAGACACGGAGAGCGAGACACGGAGAGAGAGACACGGAGAGAGAGACACGGAGAGAGAGACACGGAGAGAGAGAGACACGGAGAGAGAGACACGGAGAGAGAGACACGGAGAGAGAGAGACACGGAGAGAGAGACACGGAGAGAGAGACACGGAGAGAGAGACACGGAGAGAGAGACACGGAGAGAGGGACACGGAGAGAGGGACACGGAGAGAGAGACACGGAGAGAGAGACACGGAGAGAGAGACACGGAGAGAGAGAGACACGGAGAGAGAGAGACACGGAGAGAGGGACACGGAGAGAGGGACACGGAGAGAGAGACACGGAGAGAGAGACACGGAGAGAGAGACACGGAGAGAGAGACACAGAGAGAGAGACACGGAGAGAGAGACACGGAGAGAGAGAGACACGGAGAGAGAGAGACACGGAGAGAGGGACACGGAGAGAGAGACACGGAGAGAGAGACACGGAGAGAGAGAGACGGAGAGAGAGAGACACGGAGAGAGGGACACGGAGAGAGAGACACGGAGAGAGAGACACGGAGAGAGAGACACGGAGAGAGAGACACGGAGAGAGGGACACGGAGAGAGAGACACGGAGAGAGAGACACGGAGAGAGAGACACGGAGAGAGAGACACGGAGAGAGAGACACGGAGAGAGAGACACGGAGAGAGAGACACGGAGAGAGAGACACGGAGAGAGAGAGACGGAGAGAGGGACACGGAGAGAGAGACACGGAGAGAGAGACACGGAGAGAGAGACACGGAGAGAGAGACACGGAGAGAGAGACACGGAGAGAGAGACACGGAGAGAGGGACACGGAGAGAGAGACACGGAGAGAGAGACACGGAGAGAGAGACACGGAGAGAGAGACACGGAGAGAGGGACACGGAGAGAGAGACACGGAGAGAGAGAGACGGAGAGAGAGACACGGAGAGAGAGACACGGAGAGAGAGAGACACGGAGAGAGAGAGACACGGAGAGAGAGAGACACGGAGAGAGGGACACGGAGAGAGAGACACGGAGAGAGAGACACGGAGAGAGAGACACGGAGAGAGAGACACGGAGAGAGAGACACGGAGAGAGAGACACGGAGAGAGGGACACGGAGAGAGAGACACGGAGAGAGAGACACGGAGAGAGAGACACGGAGAGAGAGAGACGGAGAGAGAGACACGGAGAGAGAGACACGGAGAGAGAGACACGGAGAGCGTTACCTGAGACGGAGAAGATGGAACACTTCCTGGGGTGAAGAACCGCCAGGTGAAGAAGGTCCGAACACCTGGAGAGACACGGAGACACACACTGTGACGCAACATGTCAGAACGGTCACGTCTTAGCTCAGGCTGGAGGCCGGCGGTTTCAAACTCGGTTTTGAGGTCAGAGGTCAAGAATCAATGAGCCTGGTGTCAGAGCACAGTGGTAAGACTGAAACTTAAAAATTTATTTAATTTTATTAATTTTATTTACTTTATTTACTTATTTATTTTGCCATTTAAAATGTTTTTTCGCGTTTTTTGTTAACTGAAAAAAAAAAGAAAAAAAGACTGAAACCAGTGGTACCAGTTAGTGCAGTGGTTCTCAAACTGTGGGGCGTGACCCTCTAGTGGGGCGCGGAGGTATTAGATGTGGGGCGCAGGGGGGAGATGCAGATTCTTAAAAAAAAAGAATGTCCTTTCAAAAGAAAAAAATAATCCCTCTATTAATCCCACAGTGGGGAAATTATTCTCTTTATTTTACCATCCTTAGTAATTACACAAAACATTTGAGAACCACTGAGTTAGTGTAACATATCCATTGGCATAGAGCCACAATATTGTACACTTCCTGCTAATTGGAATTAAATGCTCTGCCTTCTTAATTCGACATCTGCAATTCACACTTCATCTCATATTCCTTGATTAGTCTCAGTGTCATTATTAGATGTGATATTCCTTGATTAGTCTCAGTGTCATTATTAGATGTGATATTCCTTGATTAGTCACAGTGTCATTAATAGATGTGATATTCCTTGATTAGTCTCAGTGTCATTATTAGATGTGATATTCCTTGATTAGTCACAGTGTCATTATTAGATGTGATATTCCTTGATTAGTCTCAGTGTCATTATTAGATGTGATATTCCTTGATTAGTCACAGTGTCATTAATAGATGTGATATTCCTTGATTAGTCTCAGTGTCATTATTAGATGTGATATTCCTTGATTAGTCACAGTGTCATTAATAGATGTGATATTCCTTGATTAGTCACAGTGTCATTAATAGATGTGATATTCCTTGATTAGTCACAGTGTCATTATTAGATGTGATATTCCTTGATTAGTCACAGTGTCATTAATAGATGTGATATTCCTTGATTAGTCTCAGTGTCATTATTAGATGTGATATTCCTTGATTAGTCACAGTGTCATTATTAGATGTGATATTCCTTGATTAGTCACAGTGTCATTAATAGATGTGATATTCCTTGATTAGTCACAGTGTCATTATTAGATGTGATATTCCTTGATTAGTCACAGTGTCATTATTAGATGTGATATTCCTTGATTAGTCTCAGTGTCATTATTAGATGTGATATTCCTTGATTAGTCCCAGTGTCATTAATAGATGTGATATTCCTTGATTAGTCACAGTGTCATTATTAGATGTGATATTCCTTGATTAGTCTCAGTGTCATTAATAGATGTGATATTCCTTGATTAGTCCCAGTGTCATTAATAGATGTGATATTCCTTGATTAGTCCCAGTGTCATTATTAGATGTGATATTCCTTGATTAGTCACAGTGTCATTATTAGATGTGATATTCCTTGATTAGTCTCAGTGTCATTATTAGATGTGATATTCCTTGATTAGTCTCAGTGTCATTATTAGATGTGATATTCCTTGATTAGTCACAGTGTCATTATTAGATGTGATATTCCTTGATTAGTCTCAGTGTCATTATTAGATGTGATATTCCTTGATTAGTCCCAGTGTCATTATTAGATGTGATATTCCTTGATTAGTCACAGTGTCATTATTAGATGTGATATTCCTTGATTAGTCTCAGTGTCATTATTAGATGTGATATTCCTTGATTAGTCCCAGTGTCATTAATAGATGTGATATTCCTTGATTAGTCACAGTGTCATTATTAGATGTGATATTCCTTGATTAGTCTCAGTGTCATTAATAGATGTGATATTCCTTGATTAGTCCCAGTGTCATTAATAGATGTGATATTCCTTGATTAGTCCCAGTGTCATTATTAGATGTGATATTCCTTGATTAGTCACAGTGTCATTATTAGATGTGATATTCCTTGATTAGTCTCAGTGTCATTATTAGATGTGATATTCCTTGATTAGTCACAGTGTCATTATTAGATGTGATATTCCTTGATTAGTCACAGTGTCATTATTAGATGTGATATTCCTTGATTAGTCTCAGTGTCATTATTAGATGTGATATTCCTTGATTAGTCACAGTGTCATTAATAGATGTGATATTCCTTGATTAGTCACAGTGTCATTATTAGATGTGATATTCCTTGATTAGTCTCAGTGTCATTAATAGATGTGATATTCCTTGATTAGTCACAGTGTCATTAATAGATGTGATATTCCTTGATTAGTCACAGTGTCATTAATAGATGTGATATTCCTTGATTAGTCACAGTGTCATTATTAGATGTGATATTCCTTGATTAGTCACAGTGTCATTAATAGATGTGATATTCCTTGATTAGTCACAGTGTCATTATTAGATGTGATATTCCTTGATTAGTCACAGTGTCATTATTAGATGTGATATTCCTTGATTAGTCGCAGTGTCCAGTAAAACCTCCCGTTTGTTCAGAGGGCAGAGGCCTGGATTCAGAGGGACCGGTGGTTTGTGAGCTCCACTTACGAGACGAACTTGCCCACTTCCACCTGGACGATGGCGTTCTGCAGCTGGACTTCCAGCAGCAGGGCCTCGGCCGGCGCTCCCTCGCTGGTCTTGGTGTCGGCGTGCGGGGAGAATATCCTCAGCATCCCCATGTAGCTGCCCACCACCACCTTGTCTGCACAGTTAAATCAAATGTATTGAATGCATTGACTCCGGTCTACCTGGAGAACATGTGTGTGTTGTTCTTCCTTCACATGTTTAAAGTCATGGAAACACATTCTGACCAATGGGTTTCCATGACTTTTAACCAAATGTCCATGATTTTGAACAAATTCCCATGACCTTTCCATGACTTTAAACCAAATTTCATGACTTTAAACCAGATTTCATGACTTTTCCATGACTTTTAACCAAATGTCCATGAGCAAACATTTAGTGAAATCTGGGTGTAAACAGTAAAAAGTGAGTAAATGTAGTATTTAAACTAACAATGAGAATACAAAGCATACAGTAAACCTTAAATGACTCAAATGAATGAGACAATAGTTTGATTAAAAGAATAAACATTTATATAGATGCCTGTATGTATGCCTGCTTATATTTTGAGTCTTTCTTTGAAATGCATATTCATTATTTCAAACTCAGCGTCATGAACACATGAACACATGAATATAACACATTTACATGACTTTTACTAAAGGATTTGATATTTTTCAAGGACTTTTCCAGGCCTGGAAATAACCATTTTATAATTCCATGACTTTTCCAGGTTTTCCATGAGCATAAGAACCCTGGAAAGTGCTTCGACTTGTTTTGTGCTTTTAAACAATAGTCAGTAGGATGAATGAAGTCAAAGCTAACCATCGCATGTGCTTTACTTTCTGTCACGGCTGCCAGGAGGAATATGGACAGCTGGTAAAAGTCAAGGAAAACTACTGTCACCGACCATTAGGGAGTTGGCTCTTTGACTGGTTAGGATCTTTAAGACACACACACACACACACACACACACACACACACACACACACACACACACACACACACACACACCATGCCCGGTGCCGCTGTTGTCCACGTCTCCGACACACAGACATCCCTGGTCGAACTCCTCCCCCTCGCCGAGCGTCGCCGACCACCAATCACGAGCCTTGAACAGAGACATGCTGCCTCTGATTGGACGGAGAGAGAGGGAAAGAGTTGGGTTCAGTAACCATTCAATTAAATACCTTCCAACTCATAATGTGTACATTTCATTTGAGCTGTTGAGCGATAGATGACGAGGAAACACAGAATACTTTCCAAGGAACGGGGTGGGCGCCTCGCTTCAGGGGCCACAACAGAGTTAAGGAACGAGATCAAATAATCCTCTATTAGTCCCGCAGTGGGGAAATTGCAGCAAGAGACACACACAGTAAATACAAAACAAGTAATATAAATAAACAGTAAAACAGTAAAGAAGAAAAATAATCCACAATAGCAAGATTATATACGGTTTGCTGGTGGGCGCCTCGCTTCAGGGGCCACAACAGAGTTAAGGAACGGGGTGGGCGCCTCGCTTCAGGGGCCACAACAGAGTTAATGAACGGGGTGGGCGCCTCGCTTCAGGGGCCACAACAGAGTTAATGAACGGGGCGGGCGCCTCGCTTCAGGGGCCACAACAGAGTTAATGAACGGGGTGGGCGCCTCGCTTCAGGGGCCACAACAGAGTTAAGGAACGGGGTGGGCGCCTCGCTTCAGGGGCCACAACAGAGTTAATGAACGGGGTGGGCGCCTCGCTTCAGGGGCCACAACAGAGTTAAGGAACGGGGTGGGCGCCTCGCTTCAGGGGCCACAACAGTGTTAAGGAACGGGGTGGGCGCCTCGCTTCAGGGGCCACAACAGAGTTAAGGAACAGGTTGGGCGCCTCGCTTCAGGGGCCACAACAGAGTTAAGGAACGGGGTGGGCGCCTCGCTTCAGGGGCCACAACAGAGTTAAGGAACGGGGTGGGCGCCTCGCTTCAGGGGCCACAACAGAGTTAATGAACGGGGTGGGCGCCTCGCTTCAGGGGCCACAACAGAGTTAATGAACGGGGTGGGCGCCTCGCTTCAGGGGCCACAACAGAGTTAATGAACGGGGTGGGCGCCTCGCTTCAGGGGCCACAACAGAGTTAAGGAACGGGGTGGGCGCCTCGCTTCAGGGGCCACAACAGAGTTAATGAACGGGGTGGGCGCCTCGCTTCAGGGGCCACAACAGAGTTAATGAACGGGGTGGGCGCCTCGCTTCAGGGGCCACAACAGAGTTAAGGAACGGGGTGGGCGCCTCGCTTCAGGGGCCACAACAGAGTTAAGGAACGGGGTGGGCGCCTCGCTTCAGGGGCCACAACAGAGTTAAGGAACGGGGTGGGCGCCTCGCTTCAGGGGCCACAACAGAGTTAAGGAACGGGGTGGGCGCCTCGCTTCAGGGGCCACAACAGAGAGAAGGAACGGGGTGGGCGCCTCGCTTCAGGGGCCACAACAGAGTTAAGGAACGGGGTGGGCGCCTCGCTTCAGGGGCCACAACAGAGAGAAGGAACGGGGTGGGTGCCTCGCTTCAGGGGCCACAACAGAGTTAAGGAACGGGGTGGGCGCCTCGTTTCAGGGGCCACAACAGAGTTAAGGAACGGGGTGGGCGCCTTGCTTCAGGGGCCACAACAGAGAGAAGGAACGGGGTGGGCGCCTCGCTTCAGGGGCCACAACAGAGTTAAGGAACGGGGTGGGCGCCTTGCTTCAGGGGCCACAACAGAGTTAAGGAACGGGGTGGGCGCCTTGCTTCAGGGGCCACAACAGAGTTAAGGAACGGGGTGGGCGCCTTGCTTCAGGGGCCACAACAGAGAGAAGGAACGGGGTGGGCGCCTCGCTTCAGGGGCCACAACAGAGATAAGGAACGGGGCGGGCGCCTCGCTTCAGGGGCCACAACAGAGTTAAGGAACGGGGTGGGCGCCTTGCTTCAGGGGCCACAACAGAGTTAAGGAACGGGGTGGGCGCCTTGCTTCAGGGGCCACAACAGAGTTAAGGAACGGGGTGGGCGCCTCGCTTCAGGGGCCACAACAGAGTTAAGGAACGGGGTGGGCGCCTTGCTTCAGGGGCCACAACAGAGTTAAGGAACGGGGTGGGCGCCTTGCTTCAGGGGCCACAACAGAGTTAAGGAACGGGGTGGGCGCCTCGCTTCAGGGGCCACAACAGAGAGAAGGAACGGGGTGGGCGCCTCGCTTCAGGGGCCACAACAGAGTTAAGGAACGGGGCGGGCGCCTCGCTTCAGGGGCCACAACAGAGTTAAGGAACGGGGTGGGCGCCTTGCTTCAGGGGCCACAACAGAGTTAAGGAACGGGGTGGGCGCCTCGCTTCAGGGGCCACAACAGAGTTAAGGAACGGGGTGGGCGCCTTGCTTCAGGGGCCACAACAGAGTTAAGGAACGGGGTGGGCGCCTTGCTTCAGGGGCCACAACAGAGTTAATGAACGGGGTGGGCGCCTCGCTTCAGGGGCCACAACAGAGTTAATGAACGGGGTGGGCGCCTCGCTTCAGGGGCCACAACAGAGTTAAGGAACGGGGTGGGCGCCTCGCTTCAGGGGCCACAACAGAGAGAAGGAACGGGGTGGGCGCCTCGCTTCAGGGGCCACAACAGAGAGAAGGAACGGGGTGGGCGCCTCGCTTCAGGGGCCACAACAGAGAGAAGGAACGGGGTGGGCGCCTCGCTTCAGGGGCCACAACAGAGTTAAGGAACGGGGCGGGCGCCTCGCTTCAGGGGCCACAACAGAGTTAAGGAACGGGGTGGGCGCCTCGCTTCAGGGGCCACAACAGAGAGAAGGAACGGGGCGGGCGCCTCGCTTCAGGGGCCACAACAGAGAGAAGGAACGGGGTGGGCGCCTCGCTTCAGGGGCCACAACAGAGAGAAGCAGTCCTTCCTCCTGCTGGCCACAGATCAAACCGCCAACAATCAGCTCCGCCTCCAGCAGCCAAAGAGGCTCTCAAAGCTCGTGTGCACCGGCAGCCAATGGCTGACCAGGAGACCAGGTCACATGACCAGATCTAAGCATGAGAGCTGAGGGGCAAGCAGCTTTTCTAGTGCTGAGCAGGTGGAACGCTCAGCTAATCCAGAGGGAATCCATCCCGTCTCCAGAACACTCAATCCATGTCTTCTGCAAGCAGGAAGCTGGTAGAAACGTCTCCATTCATTCCACCCAGCGGAGACCAAAGCGTCTCCCTGACCACCTCCCTAATAATAGACCTGGGTCGGCCGGAGAGAGATGTTCAGGCTTATCGTCAGTACTTAATAAGTAACAATAAGGCATTGAATTAAAATAGAAAAAGATGTATACACTGACCAAAAAATGCATTCTGAAGCTTCAGCTTATTATAGCTTAACTGTTTACACGCTGACAGGGAACACTTTCACTATTAAGCTTTGGCTATAAAAAACTAAACAATACAGAAACAAAAACAAAGTTACAAACATGTCATACACAATAATGACACCTCAATTATATATATATATAAATAAAAATAATAAAACAAATGTATATATATATATATATATACACACATTTGTTTTGCAAAGTGAACTATACATTCTTAATTAAATGTCAGATGCATTCTAGTTAACCCTTTGACACACACACATTTCTATACAATATTATATATATATATATATATATATATATATATATATATATATATATATAGTGTGTGTGTGTGTGTGTGTGTGTGTCATCCCAGCTGCTAAACACCAGGTATATCACCTGGTGTTTAGCAGTCTGTGCAAAAATACAAAACGATGGATTTGCACACACACACACACACACGCGCGCGCGCGCGCACGCACACGCACACACGCGCACATCCGGTTCCAGTAACAGGTAACAGGTACATACCTGTGCACCAGCGTGTACATGAAGTGAGTCAATCTTTAAAGCACACAGAGGAGAGAAACAGGCGCGAGCTGTTCGCAGCCGTTCGGCTGAAAGTCTCCCGTTAACACCGGCTGAACTAGCTCGTGCCGTTAGCTCGCTCCACGTTACCTGGCTAGCAGGTTAGCGGCTCGAGAGCGAGGTCGCTACCGGTTACTTCTGCTCTTACCGTCGTGCGCTCGAGCCCCGGTCCGTAAGAGCGACGGTTGGTTCGGTCCTCGCTCACTCAGAAATCACACTTCTCGCTCGCGGCCATCGTCCTGTTGTCATGGCACTGACGCTCAACGGAGAAGCCGGGTGCTTGTGCGCAGGAACGGAAGTGGAACTGGACGCCTTGGGAAATTGAGTTTTTTAATTTTTTAAGACGGTGTTCCGAGTCAACAGGCTCGTACGAGATGAACTGCAAACTGTGGACAAGTCAGTTTGTGGTCAACGCAGTTTCCAGCTGCCTTCAAAGAATAGACAGGAAGTCACAGAAACAGTCACTTCCGGTTAGAAGTTAAGGATTAAAGATGGGACATAAAATCACATGAAATCAGGAGAATACAAGCAGAATTATATATATATATATATATATATAAAATGTGATTTATTTATCAAGCATTTCATTGTGTTATTGAAGCTGTCTCATCTTGTGACTGTGGTCAAGTCGGACAGTTTCCAGCTGCCTTCAAAGAATAGACAGGAAGTCACAGAAACAGTCACTTCCGGTTAGAGCCGATCTGTAGGCTACTTGTAGTTTACAGACCTCGTTCGGATTTATTCATGTTTTTATAAATCTATATTCATGTGTAAATGTGTGTGTAGCTGCATCCTTTGTTCTTTTTATGTGTGCCTGTGAAATACATTACTACTGGTTTTGATATGTGTTGTATAAATAAGATGTTGTATTATCAACCACAAAATATGTCTTTAGATTAAACCTGAGACTAATATTCAACAATAAAACGTTAAGCATTACAACTACACAGAAAATAAGGATTTTCTATAACACGTGGCGTTTGCTGTTAAACAGGATGTATCTGATAGAAAAAGTACTGTTGCTCCTCTATCAAAATAAAAGCCCCTCCCCTCCCAAATAAATAAACAACAGAAGAGCCCAGACAGAAGCAGAAACCATTTCCTGTATTCAAAGTTTGAACAACATTTAGTGCAAGTTTTGCAAACATTAAATCATCATTCATACAACAGGTTGCTGCAAGATTGTCCTGCTGCACAAATTAAATTAGTCGGCTTGTTGCCAATTCAAATTACATCGGTGACAGAGATATGGCATTCATAATAATGACAATGATTTACAATCAATCAACAAATGGACATTTGACAAAAAAATACTTGGCAATGGATATTTAAAGCTATATTTCACTCTGAATAGAACATTCCAACCTTTTAGCACAACAGCAATTATAGTTCATTTACAGTCAGCTGGCTTTATTATGAATTATTGTTAACAGTTCTTATGGGAGTGAAAACCGTCATTATGCTCTCAAGAATTATGACTGTGACCCAGGTTCACAGAGAAAAGCGAATGATCAAAAAGCAAAGCCAAAGCGTGTTAACATAATGAAATTAAAATACAAAGTGGACTATATTGTTGTAATATTGTTCAGTGCACAGCGTCTACACTGACATAACACTAGTGTCCAAACAATTACAAGATTAATAGAAACGTAAAACTATTACAAATATAAATCAATCAAGTCAAAATGGCAAAAATCATCTCCAGTTCCAGATTTCCTCTGTTTTATATCGAATATTTTGTAGTTTTTAAACCTGTTGGTGGGACAAAACAAGCACACTGTGGATGTAACCTTCTGACCGTGTGAGGGACACTTTCTAAAATACATGTTATGAGCTAAATACTTAATGAAAGGACAATAATGTCATTACGTCTGGCTTTACATTCACTGCAGCAGCACACAGGTGTGGATCTGTAACACCATTAACCCTTCATGTAAACACTTCAAAATAAAGGGCATTGCCAAAGGTCACATGCAGCGAGGTTCACCGACTGCTTCCACACGCGCATCATAGCCTCTGTTCATTTTAACAGAAATATAATGTTTAAAGATTAGATATATGACGACATGTTCACTGCAGCGTAACCACGACTACTGCCGAGGAATCTGTGAGATAAGAGATGACTACGTTTGTACATGACAGAGTGCTGAAGGGGGAAGGAAACGAGGTGAGGAAACAAGGTGAGGAAACGAGGTGAGGAAACGAGGTGAGGAAACAGGGTGAGGAAACAGGGTGAGTAAACAGGGTGAGTAAACTAGGTGAGAAGGAAACAAGGTGAGGAAGCTGGGTGAGGAAGCAGGGTGAGAAGGAAACAAGGTGAGGAAGCAGGGTGAGGAAAGAGGGTGAGGAAACAAGGTGAGGAAACAAGGTGAGGAAACAGGGTGAGGAAACAAGGTGAGGAAACAAGGTGAGAAAACAGGGTGAGGAAACAGGGTGAGGAAACAAGGTGAGGAAATGAGGTGAGGAAATGAGGTGAGGAAACAAAGTGAGGAAACAGGGTGAGGAAACGAGGTGAGGAAACAAGGTGAGAAAACAGGGTGAGAAGGAAACAAGGTGAGGAAACAAGGTGAGAAAACAGGGTGAGGAAACAGGGTGAGGAAACAAGGTGAGGAAACAAGGTGAGGAAACAAAGTGAGGAAACAGGGTGAGGAAACGAGGTGAGTAAACAGGGTGAGAAGGAAACAAGGTGAGGAAACAAGGTGAGGAAACAAGGTGAGGAAACAGGGTGAGGAAACAGGGTGAGGAAACAGGGTGAGGAAACAAGGTGAGGAAATGAGGTGAGAAAACAGGGTGAGGAAACAAGGTGAGGAAATGAGGTGAGGAAACAAAGTGAGGAAACAGGGTGAGGAAACGAGGTGAGGAAACATGGTGAGGAAACAGGGTGAGGAAACAAGGTGAGGAAATGAGGTGAGGAAATGAGGTGAGGAAACAAAGTGAGGAAACAGGGTGAGGAAACGAGGTGAGGAAACGAGGTGAGGAAAGAGGGTGAGGAAACAAGGTGAGGAAACAGGGTGAGGAAACGAGGTGAGGAAACTAGGTGAGAAGGAAACAAGGTGAGGAAGCAGGGTGAGGAAACAAGTTGAGGAAACAAGGTGAGGAAACAAGGTGAGGAAACAAGGTGAGAAAACAGGTAGAGGAAACAAGATGAGGAAACAAAATGAGGAAACAAGGTGAGGAAACAAAATGAGGAAACAAGGTGAGGAAACAAAATGAGGAAACAAGGTGAGGAAACTTCTATATACAGTAAACATAAATGAGAAATGATTAAAATGAAAGTGCAGTATATCAAGAACAAAGTAAACAGCGGACGTTACTTGGCAACACATTCACGTTTTTCCTCTTTTTTTTTTACCTGTGGAAGTTTGATAGTGACAGTCAAGCGCGCACACACACACACACACACACACACACACACACACACACACACACACACACACACACACACACACACACACACACACACACACACACACACACACACACACACACACACACACACACACACACATTCCCTGTGGTGCTGCTCTTTCCATAAAAAAAAAAGTTATAATGACCCTGAATTGTATTTCTTTCCAATTTCTTTGTGATAATGTGACGTACAGATTTAAATGAGAGCTATTCAAGTGTTCACAATGGGAAGTTCATTCATAAAAAATATATAATAATAATAAAGTAATCATCCTCTGATTTACAGGCGTCTCTTTCCCTGATGTGACTCTATGGGGAAAAAAGTTGTTTTTCCACCGTTTGCAAAAACAGAAACTAAAAAGGAAAGTGCTGCTTTCAGGCGGCCATTTTTTTTTACCCCGTTACTTCTCCGCCTCCGGTTGAGTCCAGGGTGTGGTCATATAATCAGTGTTATCTCACGAGAGATGATTATAGGAAGTCCATGCTCCGTTCTATGTCCCTCTTACTAGAATTTGATCTTTTAATATTTGTTTTACTCGTCATGCGTGATGTCATCAAAGGTACTTCCCCGTAAAGGTTTAAGAGAGAAGCCGAGGGGAAAAGGTCGAGACATTCTGTAGTCGTCGTGTTTACCGAGGCCTCATCACTTCAGGCCTCACTGCAGCTGGGAGACCTTGAGGGCCGAGGTGCCGGCAAAGTCCAGGAAGAAGGGTCCTTCCTGTTTGGGCAGGAAGGTGGTGGGGATGACGTTGTAGAGGCCGGCGGGGACGAGGTCCGCCTCCATGTAGCAGAAGCCACACCTGAGGAGAGAAGAGAGGCTCAGCTCTACGGAGAGAAAGATGTCTGTCTCCCTGTCTCCTTGTCTCTCTGTCTCTCTGTCTCTCTGTCTCCCTGTCTCCCTGTGTCTCTTTGTCTCTTTGTCTCTTTGTCTCTCTGTCTCTCTGTCTCCCTGTCTCCCTTTGTCTCTTTGTCTCTTTGTCTCTTTGTCTCTTTGTCTCCTTGCCTCTCTGTCTCTTTGCCTCTCTGTCTCTCTGTCTCTTTGCCTCTCTGTCTCTCTGCCTCTCTGTCTCTCTGCCTCTTCTGGTTCACTCTACTCTAAAACCATACCTGTAATCTCCACTGTTCCTCTTCTGGGAGGCAGCCGGGCCGGCTTCCCCCACCGTGGACACCGTCACCATCTCAAAGCCAACGCTGTACTGCCTGCAGAGAGAAGGAGGGAGTCACTACCAGAGAGAGAGAGAGAGAGACAGACAGACAGACAGACAGACAGACAGACAGACAGACCTGGACCCCCGGAGCTCCACCAGCAGCGGCCCCGGTCTCTCCAGGCTGATCTGGTAGATGGGGTTGTGTTTGTAGGAGTCCTTGTAGTTCCCACAGCCGCCTGCAGTCTGACCCTTCCACTGGCCGTTGATCTGGAGGACAAGCAGCACGGTCATGTGTGTGTGTGTGTGTGTGTGTGTGTGTGTGTGTGTGTGTGTGTGTGTGTGTGTGTGTGTGTGTGTGTGTGTGTGTGTGTACAACATACCCTTTTAGTTTGAGTGAAGGGATTCGGGATCTTGGAGAAGGTGAACTTGCATCCGGAGTAAACCTACGGAGAGAAAGAGAGAGACCATGAATTATACGTGACCCAACATATATTTGACACACACACACACACACACACACACAAAGTGCATTCCTCACCCGCAGCGTGTAGTTGATGGTGTTCTGCTTCTCGTACTGGGAGACCACCAGAGTGAAGGTGTGTGTTCCTGCGCTGGTCAGCTTCATCTTGGTCAGGTAGTGAGGGCTGTTGATGCGGATGCCGTCGATGTAAGGAGGCGGGTCGGCTGTGTGAGCACCAAGTGCAACCATTAAAAACAATATGTACATGTTGAAATGCTTTAGGAAGTCTTGAAACAATATTTCAGCCTCACCTGGGTAGTAAACCTTCTTCCCGTCCGTCTTGTAGACGACCAGCGTGATGAACTCTCTGTTTTGTGCAAAATCGTCCTGAACAGAGAGAACACAGTCAGATGAAAGTGAAGCCGGACGGCATCGAAACGCACAAATAAAACACACAATGCGTCCCTGCCTTGTCGGTGATGTGTCTGGTGAGCAGCACCCACACGGCGGCCC
This sequence comes from Myoxocephalus aenaeus, assembly GCA_038501785.1. Lineage (NCBI taxonomy): Eukaryota > Metazoa > Chordata > Actinopteri > Perciformes > Cottidae > Myoxocephalus > Myoxocephalus aenaeus. The sequence continues at coordinate 53,789 of JBAMJR010000193.1, forward strand.
CACCCGTGGGACACTGGACCTCCAGCTTGAACTGGGGGTTGTTGGCCAGACTGTAGACGTCCTTCACTGGGCCCTGCTTCCCATCCCAGCTACTGCAGACGACACACACACACACACACACACACACCACCGCACTGAGCACAGACACCCTCACAATGCATCTATATGTTGGGGAACACACACACACACACACACACACCTGTGAATACAGGAAGACTCTTTGAACAGGGCGGGGTTCCAGCTCAGGTAGATGACGTCATAGTACTGACAGAGGTCCTCCCAGGAGATCCAGAAGACACCTGGAGAGGCAAAACATGTTTTATTCCTTGTCTTAAAACCTGCATTCTCTCTCCTGACCTCCTCTGGCTGTATAGAAGTACATATATGCTTCATGTGTTAAAGCTGCATTCTCTCTCCTGACCACGAGGGGGCGACTCCTCTGGTTGTATAGAAGTATATGCTTCATGTGTTGAAGCTGCATTCTCTCTCCTGACCACCAGGGTGCGACTCCTCTGGTTGTATAGAAGTCTATGCTTCATGTGTTAAAGCTGCATTCTCTCTCCTGACCACCAGGGGGCGACTCCTCTGGTTGTATAGAAGTCTATGCTTCATGTGTTGAAGCTGCATTCTCTCTCCTGACCACCAGGGGGCGACTCCTCTGGTTGTATAGAAGTCTATACTTAATGTGTTAAAGCTGCATTCTCTCTCCTGACCACCAGGGGGCGACTCCTCTGGTTGTATAGAAGTATATGCTTCATGTGTTGAAGCTGCATTCTCTCTCCTGACCACCAGGGTGCGACTCCTCTGGTTGTATAGAAGTCTATGCTTCATGTGTTAAAGCTGCATTCTCTCTCCTGACCACCAGGGGGCGACTCCTCTGGTTGTATAGAAGTCTATGCTTCATGTGTTGAAGCTGCATTCTCTCTCCTGACCACCAGGGGGCGACTCCTCTGGTTGTATAGAAGTCTATACTTAATGTGTTAAAGCTGCATTCTCTCTCCTGACCACCAGGGGGTGACTCCTCTGGTTGTATAGAAGTCTATGCTTAATGTGTTGAAGCTGCATTCTTTCTCCTGACCACCAGAGCGCGACTCCTCTGGTTGTATAGAAGTCTATGCTTCATGTGTTAAAGCTGCATTCTCTCTCCTGACCACCAGGGGGTGACTCCTCTGGTTGTATAGAAGTCTATGCTTAATGTGTTGAAGCTGCATTCTCTCTCCTGACCACCAGGGGGTGACTCCTCTGGTTGTATAGAAGTCTATGCTTAATGTGTTGAAGCTGCATTCTCTCTCCTGACCACCAGGGGGCAACTCCTCTGGTTGTATAGAAGTATTTTTTTGCCAGAAAATAAAAAATAAATACCGTTGTCAAACTTCTGCGCTGTTTTGGGGTCAAAGTTGAGGTACTTGAGGAGCTCTGGCGTCCAGTTCTTCTCGTCGCGCTCGCTGTACCGGCCCTTCCACCGCAGGTGACTCCACGGGTTCTTCAGCTGCAGGAAGCGCATGCCCTGCGGACGCATGAACGCAACGGGTCACGGCGGGGAAAAGCTGCGTTTCCACCGGCCGAGCGGCGCGGGACGCTCGGCTCCGATGCACCGACCTTGTGATCCCTGATGTCGAGCACGGCGTAGGCGTGCGTCGGCACCAAACCCCAGCGCTCCCCCTCCTCCTCCGTCATCACGCCTGTCGCCGTGGTGACGAGGACGCTGCCCCTGTGGAACCTGGGAAGGTAAAAGAGAGGAGAGCATCAAAGCCCAGAGACGAGGGACAGAAACGGTGAGGAAAAACACACAAAAAGACGAGTTCCTTGTGTGTTTGTGTGTTTGTGCGTCTCACCTCTGGTAGAGCATGCGGAAAGTGTCGTCCTTGCTGAAGGACTGATTGTCCGAGTGCATGGCGATGCGTTCAGGGATCCAGCCGGTGAGCGCGTGCAGATCGATGTTCTGCAACACGGGAGGACGTCAGCAAAAACGCCATTTTTTGTGCCATTTTTCCCCCTTTTTTTCCCTTTTCTTTGCCTTTTTTTCCCCTTTTCTTCTTCTTTTCTTTGCCTTTTCTTTTCCTTTTTTTCCCTTTCCTTTTTTCATATTTCTTTCATATTTTTACTTTCCTTTGCCTTTTTTTGGCCTTTTTTTGCCATTGTTTTGCCATTGTTTTGGCCTTTTTCCCCCTTTTCTTTGCCTTTTTTTTCTCCTTTCTTTTGCCTATTTTTTCCCTAATTTTTTTCTCCCTTTTCTTTGCCTTTTTTTTCTTTTCTTTGCCTTTTTTTTCCCTTTTCTTTGTCTTTTTTCCCCTTTTTTTCTTCTTTTCTTTGCCTTTTTTTCCCTTTCCTTTTTTCATATTTCTTTCATATTTTTACTTTCCTTTGCCTTTTTTTGGGCCTTTTTTGCCATTGTTTGGCCTTTTTTTGCCATTGTTTTGGCCTTTTTCCCCCTTTTCTTTGCCTTTTTTTCCTCATTTCTTTTGCCTATTTTTTCCCTAATTTTTTCTCCCTTTTCTTTTCCTTTTTTTTCTTTTCTTTTCCTTTTTTTTCCCTTTTCTTTGCCAATTTTGTGCGATTTCAAGACGTGGAAGTGGCTCAGAAGCGTTTGAGTACAAAACTCCCAGACTTCTTGAGTCTAATTCAACATGAATAAATACATGAATCACTGTGAATATAAAACTAACTCATTTAAACTTTAACGCTGTCACACAGGTTTCTAGGTTTTTGCTCCTGATTCCCGTTCTCTTTTTTATTAAAATCTAAATAATCCCCTGGCTTCTCCGCCTGCACTCACCGAGTTGGATCCGGGGAAGTCGTAGCCTCCCATCACCTTCATGTAGGCCTTCTCGATGAGGGACACCCACAGCTCGTTCCGGTTGCTGGAGTAGGAGCACAGCAGCTCCCCGTTATGGTCCACCGGCAGGTAGTCGTCTATGATCACCTGCAGGTGGAGTACAGGTCACGGCTTTGACTTCATCGAGTCAAATCTCACATATATTTGATAGAAAATGTAATAATAAAAGTGGTATTCTGCTGGTTGCAATCTGCATCTGAACCACAAGAGGGCGCCAGATCACACACACTGTCCCTAAAAGCCCCTTCTCACTGCTGGGCGTCCACCGTTTTATCTTATTCATAACCTTCACTTCTGGAAAGAACAGAGCTCATTTTTCTCTCTTTTCCATCACAAACAAGAAAAGAGAACGTGCTCCACTCTGCTGTGTGTCCTGTGTTCTGTGTTCTGGTTCTGGTTCTGGTTCTACAGGTGGACTGAACGTGGTTCTCTGTCTGTTACCTTCCTGGGAACTCCGTTGATGTGGAGCTTGACCATGTATTTCCCACAGGGGTTATACTCTGGTTCCCCTCGTCTGTTCTGAGGGTAGATGACGCTGTAACACACACACACACACACACACACACACACACACACACACACACACACACACACACACACACACACACACACACACACACACACACACACACACATTAAAATATATTTTTTTAGTATGCATATACTTAGCCCGCCTTGACTTAAAAAGGTTAAAAACTGCAGTAGACAGATGCAGCAGATGTGCAACGTGGCTCCGATGACGTAAAACAGATAATATTGGCTTTTTTATCTCCTTTTTAATATGAGGCAAGGTCCCAAATGTAATAAATATGATACTGTTTTTTGTTTTTTGTAGATAATATAAGATCAGACAGTATTGATCTCTGGAGGGGTTATCCAGCTCAAAGACAGAAATAAGCACGAATAAATAAAGTAAAAATAAGAACAAGTTACATTTGAGGTGTAACATAAGTATAGCATAAGAGAAGCAATAAAAGACAAATGTACGCCGTGTGGTTACAGACATAGACCCACAATGCACCTTGGTTAGACTCCAGCCCTTTGTTACGAGTTAAAGTAACACGGTACGATAAGGAGCAGCGAGTATATGTCCCAAAAAAAAATATATATATATATATATATATATATATATATATATATATATATATATATATATATACACACACACACACACACATTATATATATATATATATATATATATATATATATATATATAACTATATAACTATATACATATATATATATATATATATAGTCATATTTTGTCTCAAACAAACAAAACTATTAAACAGAAATCCATCCAAAGTCACTGTATATATTGTCATTGTATAATCATGTATATGATTATAACTCTTTTCTGTTTAATAATGACATATATTGTTTACAGGAATATGTGGAGCATGAAAGCAGAGAGCCAGGTGTGAGCAGCTCACCTGGTGATGAGCTTCTTGCTGTAGCGCCTCTCGTAGGACGCGCTGATGGCGAGCGACGCCACGAAGGAGCAGTCGGACACCACCGTCTGCACGGGAGGAGCACATGCGTCATTCAGGTTCAGGGGCGCCTCGCCAACCGAGGAGGCAACTAAAGACGGACGCCGCGCAGCAGCGCGGGATCATGGGAGTCGTTGTTCAATCAGCGATATGTTTACCTTCACACTAGGTCAGGTCATTGTGATGAAAATAGCCACATGTAACGTTACCTCGGCAACTAGCGTAAGGTACTGAGGTAACGGGGCCTGAAGGAAACAAACCTTTACCTCTGTGTTTCAACACCGCCGGAAACATTTGGGTTCATGTGAGTTACACAACACAGCTCCTGTCGTTGTTAGACATTTTAATATTTAATATAATATATTTAAATATAAATATATATATATATATATATATATATATATATATATATATATATACATACATATACACACACACACACACACGTATAAATATATATGTAAAATATAAATATATGTGTTGAAGGAAAAAAGTGACTTTCCATACATACATATATATATATATATATATATATATATATATATATATATATATATATATATATATATATATATATATATATTATTATTATTACTATACACACATTTATAAATATATATATAAATATTATACACACACATTTATAACTATATATGTACAATATAAATATAAATAATTACATTGTTATATATAAAATATATTGATATATATATACAGTATATAAATACATTAATATATATATATATATATATATATATATATATATACACACACACATTGATTGATATATATATATATATACATACATATATGTGTATATATGTATATATTATGCACTCACATTTATAAATATATATGTAAAATATAAATATATATATGTGTGTATATTATACACTCACATTTATAAATATATATATACTATATATATATATATATATATATATATATATATATATATATATATATATATATATATATATATACACATATATATATATATATATATATATACACTATATATATATATATATATATATATATATATATATATATATATATATATATTACTACTATATATACTATGTATGCCATACAGCTGTGACGACAGCATCCCTTCACATCTCTAGCAGGAAGATCTATGAGAGCGTTGCGCCCCCTACTGGCTGACGTGAAACATCTCCAGACACCCAGCAAAGACGGAATATTTAAATATCAGCTCTCGCTCTGTCGGCACACGAGCAAACCGATAGAGTGGACGCTCAGCGGAGAACGTTAGAACCGCGTCTTAGAACCTTAGCCTGACGGACCACGCACCTGTTTGATGCTGAAGCTGGACACGGACATGATCATGGTCGGGTTGTTGCAGATCTCGTCCGGCCGGACCCAGCGGGAGAAGATGGCTTTCTGTTTGGGCGACAGCGCCAGCTTCCCCATCTTGTCCCTGGAGAACAGAGACGGAGAACAGAGACGTTCAGTGTGGAACCACTCAGTTCAGATCGACTCCTTCAAACTGAAACCTGCTCCTGAAAACACTTGAGGAGAGAAACGCCGTCCCTCATTCCATCAGCACGGCCTTTCTGACAGCCGTGTGATTGACAGCTGCGTTCGAGGGTCCCGATTGGCTGGTTCTCTCACAGATGATCTGTCTCACGTCCTGCTGTCAGGAGGCAGCGACAGTTTGAACAAATGGCCCAAAAAACGCTGTCGTTTTCACGATATCTCAAACAATACATGATTATTATTTCTCTAAAAACTTCTTCTCATGAAGGCTAATTTTAGACTATTTATTTAGCTGTTCCTTCAGTACATTAATAATGTCTTTATATTGGGTTGAATTGTTTATGTTGGCATATTGCATAACTTCTGACATTATTTAAATGTGTATCACAGTTTTCTTTTCAGCATAAATGTATGTCGACATTTCCTTGCTATACAGTGCGATAATAGATCATATGTTATATATTTATATAGATAATAGATATTATGTTATATATTTATATAGATAATAGATCATATGTTATATATTTATATAGATAATATATATTATGTTATATATTTATATAGATAATAGATATTATGTTACATATTTATATAGATGATAGATATTATGTTATATATTTATATAGAAAATAGATACTATGTTATATATTTATATAGATAATAGGTATTATGTTATGTATTTATATAGATAATAGTACTATGTTATATATTTATATAGATAATAGGTATTATGTTATACATTTATATAGATAATAGATACTATGTTATATATTTATATAGATAATAGGTATTATGTTATATATTTATATAGATAATAGATATTATGTTATATATTTATATAGATAATAGATACTATGTTATATATTTATATAGATAATAGGTATTATGTTATATATTTATATAGATAATAGTGCCGTAAAGCAGCTTTTCATTGCAAGCGGTTTGATGACTCATGCTTTTATTTTGGAGGCGTAGCCTCGATGGTCATGTTTGTAGTTTCTTTCCAACCTTAACTGACAGATTTGCTTGTAAAACTTCTGAATCTTTGTAGCTTCGTTACAATAAACACTGAACACACAGATTAAAAAAGGTACTTTAAACTTTCCCTCCAGGTGTTTGTTTTGTTGAGGAAGTTCTAAATGTCGAGCTCGTCCTGAACTGTAAAATATCCTGATCCAATAATACAAAGCAAACTCACGAGAAAGGGACCGGAAAGGCGAACCGCTCCCTCAGGTCCACGCTCATGAAGGGCACGAAGGCGATGCCGTTGATGGTGGACGTGCTCCTGCAGAACAAGACACAGAAAAGGTTTCAGGCGCAGCAGAGCAGTGTCGCCACCAGGGGGCGCCAAAGTCGTGGATATCTTTCTTTAAACCGATTCAAAACCTGAGTGATTGTTATATAAAACTGTAAATCATAGCTTGTTTTATGAAGAAAAAAAGCCCCAAACTGCTGTATTTGGATGTTCTCTGTACTAAACCTTCTCTAACTTTGTTCTGCTTCACTTTATCAAAGTCAACCTTTGCAGAGAGAATGTTCACATATTGTGCTATGATTTGGGTTAGAGAATGTTCACATATTGTGCTATGATTTTGGTTAGAGAATGTTCACATATTGTGCTATGATTTTGGTTAGAGAATGTTCACATATTGTGCTATGATTTGGGTTAGAGAATGTTCACATATTGTTATGATTTGGGTTAGAGAATGTTCACATATTGTTATGATTTGGGTTAGAGAATGTTCACATATTGTGCTATGATTTGGGTTAGAGAATGTTCACATATTGAGCTATGATTTGGGTTAGAGAATGTTCACATATTGTGCTATGATTTGGGTTAGAGAATGTTCACATATTGAGCTATGATTTGGGTTAGAGAATGTTCACATATTGTGTTGTGATTTGGGTTAGTGAATGTTCACATATTGAGCTATGATTTGGGTTAGTGAATGTTCACATATTGTGCTATGATTTGGGTTAGAGAATGTTCACATATTGTGTTATGATTTGGGTTAGAGAATGTTCACATATTGTGCTATGATTTGGGTTAGAGAATGTTCACATATTGAGCTATGATTTGGGTTAGAGAATGTTCACATATTGTGTTGTGATTTGGGTTAGTGAATGTTCACATATTGAGCTATGATTTGGGTTAGAGAATGTTCACATATTGTGCTATGATTTGGGTTAGAGAATGTTCACATATTGTGCTATGATTTGGGTTAGAGAATGTTCACATATTGTGTTGTGATTTGGGTTAGTGAATGTTCACATATTGAGCTATGATTTGGGTTAGTGAATGTTCACATATTGTGCTATGATTTGGGTTAGAGAATGTTCACATATTGTGCTATGATTTGGGTTAGAGAATGTTCACATATTGTGTTATGATTTGGGTTAGAGTTGGACCTTACAGCTGCATCATTTCAAAGTAATAGTCATCCTGAAAGTGATTCTTTTATACGGGTCACGTGACCACAAACATCCAATCGGCTCGACGGGACTCAGCAGCCGGTCTCACCTGAGCACCTCGATCTCGTCGGACGTGTAGCGCTGACCCTGAGGCTCACTGGAATGGACCGCCCGGACCGGCTGGGGGGGCGGGCGGTCCTGGAGGCTGAAGTCCGGCCCGAGGGGGAAGAACTGGCGAACCGGACCCCCAGAACCAGAACCAGCACCGACAGAAGAACCAGAACCGGCACCAGAACCAGAACCAGCAGCAGCGCTGGGCTTGGCTCCAGAAGGCCCCGTTGGAGTTGATCTGGACTGGGACTCTTTAAGACCCTCCGCCCTGAAAGAGCGTAGTGGAGAAGTTTGTTTGATTCTTGAAAATAAAGTTGTTGTTGTTGTTGTTGTCGCCGTCGTCTTCTGGCAAACACAGAGAACAACAACTCACCTGTCTAAAGCTTGACGGGCCAGCTGCTTCAGCTTGGTCTGCAGCGCCGGGTCAGAGGTCTCATTGGACTGAAAGAAACACAGAGAGAGAGGAAGTAAGCAGAGGGAGGGAGAGAGAGAGAGAGAGAGAGAGAGAGGGAGATAGAGAGAGAGAGGGAGAGGGAGAGAGAGAGAGAGAGAGAGAGGGAGAGGGAGAGAGAGAGAGAGAGAGAGAGAGACTACCGTGTCGATGCACAGCTCCACCGCCTGAGTGTACAGCTCCACGGCCTCGTCGGCGTTTCCCTTCTCGTCCTCCTGGAAGGCCTGCGTGACCAGGAAGTGAGCGCGCTCCAGGTCCACGTGCTGCCGGGACTTCAGGGGGTCGCTCTGCTGGGCCTGGACTGGGGTCAGAGGTCACGGCATCACATAGATACTTTGTGAAGAGATACCATGTTCACTACAGCGACATATGGGAAAGCTGTTTCATTTTGGGCGGCTTTGTTAAAAAATATTATTAAAAAAATATGTGTATATATATATATATTTAATTTATACTTATTTACATAAGCTTGTATATGTACATTTTTATATGTAAATATATTTACATATAAACATAAATATACAAGCTTCTTTAAATAAATATACATAAATAAAATGTTGTCCAACCCTTTTAAGTCAATGAGGGTAGAATCAGTCTAAAGATATTCTTAAGCAACATCACTAGTATTATAATATAATGAGAAAACTTATTCTCTTATTATTACTTATTTATTGTAAGTATATTTTTTTCCTGGGTGGATAAAAAATTATAATAAAAACAATATGAAAAGTTTATTAAGAATTAAAAAACAAACAAGCAGAAAAGAACATGCAACAACTAAACGTCATCACACACACACACACACACACACAATTCCTTACTAATCACACACACGTCACCTCTTCTCCGTTTAGATAATTAACTTCAGGAACACTTAACTGGTAACAATTAAAAAGGCACAAACTATTTATAAACCATTATTATGAATTCATATTTTACGAAGCTAAATGCAACGTCGAGCTCATCAATTAGAAAACACACGTCGGCTGAATCTGCCACGCATTTGGAAGCATTTGGAAGCTGTGGGTATGATGCAACATGATTCGGAAATGTGTAATTAAACAAACAATTCCCGAGGTAAATAAAGGTCAAATAAAAAATGCTTTTAAGTCGGAAGTAACGTAGTTTAAAGAGAGTGGAAATAAAACACTCACGCCCAGTTTCTTAGTCACTGTGATGATGAAAACTGGCTCTGTTATTAACACAAGGTGAACCTGCTGAGTCACTGTTAGTAACGCAAGGTGAACCTGCTGAGTCAGCGCTCAGGTGAGCTTACCTGCGTTGTGGAGGGCTTGGACTCGATCCAGGTACTCGTTCACTTTGTCCTGGATCCCGTCCAGCTTGGACCCCGCCATGCCGGCATAGATCAGGGCCTGGGCGGCCTCCTGCAGTGGAGAACACAGCTTATTTATTATTATTATTATTAGTAGTAGTATTATTATTATTAGTATATGCACAGCAACTACAGAGAAACAGAGGTCTTACATCTCAGACTTCAACGATATAAATAATAGTATATTTAATACTAAATAATTCAATATGTATACTGAAAATCACACGAGTGAAACATTGACATTAAATAGTGTAAAAGTTAATAAAGGCATACAATACAATATGTATAAAATATAACATAAAATAACGTGGTAAATAATGATTGCAAAATAAATAGTTTTAGTAGTGTACAGTAATAAATATATATAAATATTTAAAAAATATATTTAAAAAATATATATAAAATATAATATATATTGAACAAATATATATAATATATGTGTGTGTGTATATATATATATATATATATATATATATATATATATACACACACACATATATTATATATATATATATATATATATATTTAAAAGAATATTTAAAAAATATATAATATGTATATATGAAATATAAATATTAAAAGAGAAATATATAGAAATATATGTATAAATGTATATATATATATATATATATATATATATATATATATATATATATATATATATATATAGATAGATAGATAGATAGATAGATAGATAAATACATACAGACAGGTGTCAAACAGTATGTAAGTGTATTTGTTATTGTTGTACAATAATATAGTTAAGAAGTAGGAGGATCTTTAAAGATAGTAGTAGTTAAAGATAATAAATTGCTAAATAAATAGCATTAGTTAATGTATATGATAAGTAAACATAAATAAATATATAAAACAAAACGTGTTTTGTTATTGTTGTACAATAATATAGTTAAGAAGTAGGAGGATCTTACACAATGTAAACTGAATTATAACCTAATAAAAGAAAAAAACACAACATGTTTAATTAAATAAAATAGCTGAATGGTCTGTTCTTGTCCAAGACATGAATAATAATTGCAGTTTAGTTCTCTCTAAACTAAAACTAAGTCAATAAGCATATATAAATATATATAAAGGCCGGTGTAAAACAGAAAGTAAGTGTTTTGTTGTGTTATTGTTACAATAATACAGTTAAGAAGTAGGAGGCTCTATGAAAAGAGGAGCACACAATGTAAACAGTGTTATAACCTAGTAACACAAGAATACAACTCACAACATGCTTAATTAAATGAAATAGCTAAAACCCGCTCACCTTATAATAGAACACGGCCTCGTGGTATTTGCCACTCTGGTCGTGGGTGACGGCTGTTTTGGCAAATTTGACGGCGTCGAGCTCCAGCGCCGTGCTGTCCATGCTGCGCCGCGAGCCTGCGGCCAATGGCCTCCCGTCGGCCCGCAGAGGAACGTCGTGGTCCCGCGGAGGCCCGGAGCTTCGTGTGCGGGGTTGTTGTCGCTTTTTCCGGCTTCACCGTTTGACAGATGACCGCTCGACGGAAAACAAAACAACCATGTTTGCTTCCGGGTTTCCACGGGATCCGCGCAGGCGCAGTAGAGAGAAAAAAAAATTCAGGCGCGGTAAGAAACGACAGAACTTTTTTTTTTTTTGGACCGAATGCAAAACAAAAGAATGTACAAGCAAAATAGTTCATTTTTCGAAAAGAAATGAAAATGTTTAAAACCCTTGATGGATTTGAGAGGATATTTGAAAATGATATGATGTATGGTGGTGATTGTGTGTTCATGATTGTTTTGTTTGAGAGGAATAAATAAAAGCGCAAGTACATTGTAATTATAATAATGTTGTAATAATTATACACTATAATAATAATAATAATAATAATAATAATAATAATAATAATAATAATAGCAAATAATATTATTTTTATTTCAAAATGCAAAACAAAATAATCAAAACGGTCAAATTAGTACATTTTCAAAAATAAATAAAAATGTCTAAAACCCTTGATGGATTGTGAAATATCTTTGAAAATAATGGGATATATGTACGAACAATTGTGTGTTTATGATTCTCTTTCAGTATAAGTGTGTCATATAGTATATATAAATAAATAAAGGCTCAAATAAATTGTAATTATAATAATGTTGCTCCTCCGCGAATCGCCACCTTAACGTGGTGGAGGGGTTTGAGTGGCTCAGTGATCCTGGGAGCTATATTGTCTGATAGGGTCTCCTAGACTAAGAGCGGTTCAAAAACCCTGATGAATAGCGGCCCACGGATTGAAGTCACCTCGCCTGGACAAGGGAAACCGGGGAACCCACCCGGAGCCAGACCCAGGAGGGGAGCTCGTTGGAGCAGCAGTCGCCCTGTGGACCCACCACCCGCAGGGAGAAGCATCGGGGTCGGGTGCTATGTAGACCGGGCGGCGGGCCAGGCAGGAGACCTGGGCGAGCCGATCTCCGGCAGCATAGACTAGCTCTAGGGACGTGGAACGTCACCTCGCTAGCGGGGAAAGAGCCGGAGCTGGTGCAGGAGGTGGAGCGGTACCAGCTAGTTGGGATCACCTCCACGCACTCGCCTCCCTGCGCCTACGGGTTGCGGGGAGTAAGGCTCTGACTGTTGTTTGTGCTTATGCACCGAACAGCATTTCAGAGTATCCGGCCTTCTTGGAGTCGGTGGGAGGGGTCCCGGAAAGGGACACAGTTCTCCTGGGAGACTTCAACGCTCACGTGGGCAATGACAGAGAAACCTGGCGGGGCGTGATTGGGAGGAACGGCTTGCCCGATCAGAACCCGAACGGTGTTTCGTTGTTGGACTTCTGTGCTAGACACAGTTTGTCCATAACAAACACCATGTTCGAGCATAAGGTGGCTCATAAGTGTACCTGGTACCAGAACACCTTAGGCCAGAGATCAATGATCGACTTTGTAATCGTATCATCTGATCTGCGGCCGTATGTCTTGGACACTCGGGTGAAGAGAGGAGCAGAGCTGTCAACTGATCACCACCTGGTGGTGAGTTGGATCAGATGGCGGGGGAGTCGGCTAGAAAGACCTGGCAAGCCCAAACGTGTAGTGAGGGTGAACTGGGAACGTCTGGCAGAGGATCCTGTCCGGGAGGTCTTCAACTCCCACCTCCGGAAGAGTTTCTCACAGATCCAGAGGGAGGCTGGGGACATGGAATCCGAGTGGACCATGTTCAAAGCCTCTATTGTGGACGCGGCCGCTAGGAGCTGTGGTCGGAAGGTCATCGGTGCCTGTCGTGGCGGCAACCCGAGAACCCGGTGGTGGACACCGGGGGTGAGGGAAGCTGTCAAGCTGAAGAAGGAGGCCTTTCGGGCCTGGTTGGCCCAGGGGTCTCCTGAAGCAGCTGACGGGTACCGGCATGCGAGAAGGGCTGCGGCTGTGGTGGTCGCGGATGCTAAAACTCGGGCATGGGAGGAGTTCGGGGAGGCCATGGAGAAGGACTCTCGGTTGGCCTCAAGGAAGTTCTGGCAAACCATCTGACAGCTCAGGGAAAGCAGGGTCTACCCCAGGTTGTTAGCAGCGAGGGGGGGAACTGCTGACCCGGACTGTGGACATCGTCGGGCGGTGGAAAGAGCACTTTGAGAAACTCCTAAACCCGGCCAACATGTCCCCTGGTGAGGGGGCAGCGCCTGAAGACTTTGGGGTGGTTGCACCCATATCCCTGGCAGAGGTCGCTAAGGTAGTCAAAAAGCTCCTTGGTGGCAAGGCGTCGGGTGGATGAGATCCGCCCTGAGATGCTGAAGGCGCTGGACATTGTTGGTCTGTCATGGCTGACACGCCTTTTTAATGTCGCATGGGGGTCGGGAACAGTGCCCATGGACTGGCAGACCGGGGTGGTGGTTCCCATCTTCAAGAAGGGGGACCGGAGAGTGTGGTGGATTGCTCCCTCCAGGTGGGGACAAACTGCCTACCCCAATCGAAGGAGTTCAAGTATCTCAGGGTCTTGTTCATGAGTGAGGGTAAGGTGGAGCGGGAGATGGACAGGCAGATCGGTAGCAGTAAAACAGGCGCTGTACCGGTCCGTCTCAGTCAAATGAGATTTGATTCATCATGACTGACATTAGATGTATGAAATGTGTTGTGTTCATAATGCACCTGGAGGAGCTGCCACTTCATCCACAGTACGGACTGGAACATTAACATAGTCATCTTCCTCTTCGATCTCCTCTGAAAGATAAACAGATCAAACACTAATATTTATATGCAGTTTTACTCCCAATATGATGAGCACACTGACGCAAAAGATGAATTTCATAATGAATTTCTACATTGTAATATTCATTATAATACTAATTGTTTCTTACTTTACTCTGAGCAACAACATACATTAAATCTGATGGTTCCCAGTGTGTTGATCAGAGTGGAAACACAAAACAAAAGATGCAACTTCAAACAATTATTGGTATTTTCAACCCTTTTGGCGTTCGGGTGTTGTCACCAGAAGCATCATGCATTACCAACACACCATCATCCTGGTACATACAGGTACAGTAGATAGTCTTACATGCAGAGACATGAACATTATAATATTTTAAAGTACCTATTTCATCCATTGGATTTCTGTTCATCCTGAACAAATGTTTAAAATCCCTCTGCACTCCTGAATGAGAGCTGTTATGAGGGCGTCTGGTCCGCTCTGATGGTCTTTAGTGCAACTTCTGCTTTGAGGTTTCGACTGTGTGAATATTTATTTAGTTTTCACACCAACTCTGCTGGGACTTCCTATATGTATATGTTCTGACTCGTGATAACTTTTATTCAATATAACAAACTACAACATGGATTTGCTTCTCTGTAGATAACACTTGACCGTCAGCTCCACATATTAATATTCTTTCCATCAGAATGTAAACGGCTCTGAGAAAAGTCATTTGAGAACAAATGTGCAAACATAGGTCAATTGAAATTGTCAAACAGGTAATTATTGTAATGTATGGAACTGACATTGATGCCTCTTGAATGTCGTGTGCAACCAATTGATAACATGAAAACAGAACTGGAAGTTAAGCCAACAGTCACCTCTAGGGACGGCTCCAGAAGTCCAAAGCGTCTCAACAAAGGAGGGCGGTGGAGGGTTAGAACTCCGAGGACGCTGAGTCAGAATCCACAGCCGGCTGGGTGGAGGGGGTCTGGAGGCAGGGTTCCTCGGAATCGGAGGAAAGACCCTCATTATCCGAACTGTTGGGTTTTCCCGGCATGCGTCCCAATCCTGGAAGGCTGGTCCGGGTACCGTCGATGAAAACTGCCGATGAGTTGGGGGTCGCAGGTGTTACGAGCCAGAACCTATTGCCTCTCCTCCGGACCGTATCCTTCCCAGTCGACCAGGTTCTATAGACAGCGGCGGGAGTGAAGCAGGCGATGAACCAAGTCGATGAGGCGAGGAGCCGGAGGAGCAGCCGGCACCGAGGGACTCTCCCGGACAGGTTAGACCTTGGATACGTGGAACGTTGGGTGGATGCGCATGGATCTGGGGAGCTTGATTCTCACTTCCGCAGGGTTGATGATACTCTTGATCTCGAAGTGCCCGATGAATCTAGGGCCCAGTTTCTTGGACTCAACCCGCAAAGGTAGGTCCCGGGTAGGCATGGTCCATGATCCAGATAACCACGGTCCATGAAATAGAAGGAGATAGAGGGGAGGGGCATCAGCAGGGCCACGGCAGGAGGCAGGACTGGCTCCATACAGATTTACTGATGATGCCTTTGCACAGAGGGTTGCGGACATCTGGTGAATGAAATGCTGGTTGTGTTACTGTTTTTACATCTGCAGTCATATTTAATCATAAACAAGCCACGGCGCTGTTGTTGCTGCTGGTCGAGCCGGGACTGGTCCCCTTCGGTGGTTGTTGGGGAACTAGTTGCTGCACCTAACGCTGACAACACTTTTTATATTTGTGCTGAATTTTCCGTGTTGTTTACTAGAATTCAAGTAGTGTGCAGGGCAGCAGCTGCTACTCGTACGGTGGCGGAGATGTCTTGTGTGTGCAGTGTTTTAGTGCCGCAGTTTTGTTGGATTGTTTTGTTACAACTAAATGTGACTGGTTGTTGATTTGGACAACATGCATTGTCCGTTAACCCTCTGGAGTCGGGGGTCATTTTCTCGATTTTACATAATTTCTTAAATTCACCTTTTTAAAGGCACTTGCATATGATAGATAGATGTGTTTTACATCAAAAAACGACCACTCTTACATGTTTAGTCAGCGCAGATTAACGGACAGACTACAGCTACCTGAACATGACTGAATGTTTGTTATTATAACTATAGTCACCTGATTTTTCTTTGTGAATATGTGTTTGTGCATATTCTCATGTGTATTGTCATGAAGTGAATAATTTCATAATATTTTAATAATAATACAAATAATAAATGACCTTGGTGATGAGCCTTTTTCGTAGTTTATATAAAGTGTCAAACTATTTTCTATGAATAGTTATATTCATACTATATGTATGTGGGCATTACCAATAATACATTACATATTGCAAGAAGGATAGAGTTGATTTAGAGCAGCAACGCAACTGCAGCATTTCCTGACTGTTATCATAACTAAAGTCATCAGTTGCCGGGCAGATTTCAGTGCAACAGGTTTTTACAAGGGAAAACTAAAGCGCCACACAAGCAGCCTGAAGAAACACACACACACACACACACACACACACACACACACACACACACACACACACACACACACACACACACACAAATCATTTGAATGATTGTTTCCTATACATATACTGTATATATTAGAAACACATTGTGTTAAGTCCTTTCTTATGAGAGAAAGCAGCAAACCATACAGGAGAGAGTACAAGAGGGTTTTACAGAAACATGTCAAACTAAATCATCCCATTTGTTTTCTTCTCATATGAAAATCAGAGAAACAATCACCAGTTTGCCACAATAATGATTTTTAGTTGTATTATCTACAGGTGACAATGGAGAATACTAAATATTAAATTCATAGTAGCTACTGGAATCACTACATGGAGAAAGTTTTGACAAAAAGCATCATTTAGAAATGTTCTCTCATTAGGATCCTTGACCAATAAAGTGAAGATCACACAGTTTACAGGACAAAGAGCAGTAAACACAGAATCAGTCGTCATGTATGTGTAGCTCCCGTCACAGATGGAATCACAACAAGACACAGAGACTTGGATTTGTGGGTAATTTATTGAAAAGCAAGGCAAAAGTACAAAAAGAATGAAACGGAGCAACTTCATTTGACTTTCATCACGTAACCCAACACGAGAAGAGAGTCAGAGCATCAACGTTCAATTTATACACAAACATCCCGGGTCCCAAAATACCAGGAAATATATTCAAGAAAACCTCTATCAGCTGAGAAGATTTAAACATCACACAACTATTTTAGAATCTCAGATAAATTGTAAATACTATGATATTTCAAAATATTTGATTAGTTCACAAAAACCTCAAAGACATTAAATATGATTTGCTTCAGCCCGTATGGAATCAAACCTAGATCTTTAAATGTGATCTGCTGGAAAGAACAACGCAAGCAAACTATTGCACAACTGCAAAATACATGTACTGATGTCTATATTGTGTGTGTGTGTGTGTGTGTGTGTGTGTGTGTGTGTGTGTGTGTGTGTGTGTGTGTGTGTGTGTGTGTGTGTGACCCATATTGATTTCAGCAGAAAGCCCAACAGCAGAATAATTAAAGTGTAACTGGTGGATTTGTTTGAGATGAACATCTCTATGTGAAGAGAGCTGTGATGCTTTCATTGTTCTGAAGATCTTCATTTTTCTTCTTCTTTTATTGAAACTAAATGATATAAATAATTTAATAGCATCAGTTATGTTGGATCATTTTTGTTAACCAGTTTTTCCAAATGTGTTTTCTTTGTATTCCAACCGATGAGCGTCTACAACTCCATCACCAACCTGCTTCTTGCGTAATGTTGTGTATTCATGCAGCTTTAAAGCCTCATTGCATGGCTGCCTTTTGCCCACATAAACACAAGTCATATTCAATCTTAATGTTGGTGGTGAGGTGGCCCCTTTTCTTTTATTTGGATGACAGATTGTGATAAACTTTGTAGATAATGATGTTTAACCCTTTAAGCCCACACCCTAAACCCTAACCCCTAATCCAATGTATTGTTTGAGTTGTGTTTAGAGGTTGTACATGGGGATTATATATTATTGTAGCCCTGATCTGGTTTAATTTGATTCTTTTTCTTTTTGGGGGGGGGGGATTTATACCATGATTTTTTCTTGATTTTCCTGATATAAAAGGGTCCCCTAATTAGGGCTCAAAAGGGTAATGTCGCCAATTTGTGAAGGAGAGGAGTTCCTCCTCCTCTTCACGCCGTCACTCGCATCCGTCTGGAAAAATAAATAAGCATTCATGAATGAAGAGTGCAAAAAGTAATGACATGTCTCTAATGTGTCAGAAACCTTTAGGACGGAGAAGTGAATGCGTGTTCTGAACATGAGTATAAATATGTATAGAGGTGATATTCAGACAGGAAGAGGAAGTAGTTACCATTCCATCAGTTGTGTGGAGGCGTTTACATAGTCTGCTGAAGAAGAGTCAGACCCTGAAGAGAAGAACATACAGAGTTAGAAAAATAGTCAAGTCAATAGATAGATAGATAGATAGATAGATAGATAGATAGATAGATATGAACCTGCTTCGCTCGTCAAAGGAGGAGAAGGGTTAAGTGGAGTCATCACATCTACAGAAACAGAACAACATAAATCAAGACAAGCAGCTCCAGTACTTCCTCCACTTGATATCAGTTAGAAAAACTATGATCATGTCAGTTTGGAGTTATGAATTACAACTCATTGTAAACCACTCTGCATGTGAGCATCTAGTCAAAGATTACAGTTTAAATTAAATAAATAAAAACTTCTACTTACTTCTTTGAGGCTCTTTATCTGAAATAAAAAGAAAGGAGTTCAGACGTCACAGTTGTATATCCAGAATATCTTTTCTCCACTGAATCTGACTCCCTCACATTGGTGACAAAGCAACCTTTCACAGTCTGTTTCCGTCTTTATTTATTGTTCTAGAACGTCTCTCTGACGTCATGGAGGACTGAGTCTGCTGACTGTTGCTGCTGCGTTAAAGAAACTCTTTAGCAGTAACAGTGTGATGAGTTCAGGCCGCTCGTCTTCACAAACACTCAGTAAACCAGCAGAGAGCTGCAGTGCGATCAGAGGACCTGGTGACGGCACCAGCAGAGGCTCTGTGGCCCCAAAGCCGGACCCCCATGCTGCTGGTTGCTCCTCACTCCAAACGTCAAACTTGGAAATCCTTGAGTTTCTCACCTTTCTTCTTTTTGTAAGCCATGAATCCACCCACAGAGAGGCCGATGAGGGCAAGAACAGCCACTGCAGCGATGATGATGAAGATGATGGTCATGTCAAAGGGCTTCTCTGTTGAGCATGAAGGACAAGACAAAAGATGAGGCAGTGAATCACTTTGGTTAGGACTTTGAAGTGTCTCTGTAAAAACACAACATGTCATCGTTTCATTTGCGATAACTGCAGAAAGAATTATGTGAAAATAAAGAAACCACTTTGGCACAAACAGCCTTTTTCAAAATGAACGAAACCAACGTCCAGTTTAGAAAAGAGCTAACGAGCGCTAACGGGGATATAGATGCTACAGGGTGGCTATAAGACTGAACGGTGGATAATCAAATATTGTCACGATCCCCGTTAACTTTCCTTCAGTGAACTTAGTACGCCTAGTAGTGTTGGATCTCCGTTCATCGTTACTACCGTAGTGTTTACGTTAGCTGCTGCTAACGCGGAGCTAGCGAGCGAGCTAACGAGAGCTAACGGAGACATGTGACTACAGCGTCTCTATGAGACTATAAGCGGTTGGGATAGTGGGTGGAATATAAAAAAGCTTAAAGCACACAACACAAGAATGAAGTGGTATCCAACACAAACTAGCAGGTTCTAGCTCACAGAACACGCGTTAGCCTCCTTCCTCCTCCTGACCTCACCTTCGTTGGTCCGGATCACCGCTGCTTCCAGTCTGGTGACGAGGTCGGTCTCCACACCGGCCAGCTGGAACACACACTCGTACCTCTCCCAGTCTCCAGCTGGGACCGAGGAGACTTTCAGGTCGACGCTCATCTGGAAGGTTCCGTCGTGGTTGTGGAGGATCTCTCCGTGGTCCACGCCCTCATGGAGCTCCTCTCCATCCTTCCTCCAGAACAGAGAGGCTCTCTCCGGGTAGAACCCTGTAGCGTGACAGCAGACTGGAGAGGAGGAAGTCTTCTGGAGGAGAGACACCAGGGGAAGCTCTGGAGGGAGAGAGAGAGAGAGAGATGAGAGAGAGAGAGAGAGAGAGAGAGAGAGAGAGAGAGAGAGAGAGAGAGAGAGAGAGAGGTTATTTATATCATCAGCTACTGTGTATTAATATTATCACTCATGTTTGATGTCATGTGAAGAGGTGAGAGGGATCAGAAAAGGGAGGAAGACAGAGTGAAGAGACTGAGAGAGAGACGATGGAGTGGTGATGAGAGTGGGGAGGAAGTGAGGGAGGACATGTGGTGAAGGAGAGAAGGAGACAGAGGGAGGAAGTGAGGGAGGAAAGGTGGTGAAGGAGAGAAGGAGGCAGAGGGAGGAAGTGAGGGAGGAAATGTGGTGAAGGTGAGAAGGAGGCAGAGGGAGGAAGTGAGGGAGGAAATGTGGTGAAGGAGAGAAGGAGGCAGAGGGAGGAAGTGAGGGAGGAGATGTGGTGAAGGTGAGAAGGAGGCAGAGGGAGGAAGTGAGGGAGGAAATGTGGTGAAGGTGAGAAGGAGGCAGAGGGAGGAAGTGAGGGAGGAAATGTGGTGAAGGAGAGAAGGAGGCAAGGGGAGGAAGTGAGGGAGGAAATGTGGTGAAGGAGAGAAGGAGGCAGAGGGAGGAAGTGAGGGAGGAAATGTGGTGAAGGAGAGAAGGAGGCAAGGGGAGGAAGTGAGGGAGGAAATGTGGTGAAGGAGAGAAGGAGGCAGAGGGAGGAAGTGAGGGAGGAAATGTGGTGAAGGAGAGAAGGAGGCAAGGGGAGGAAGTGAGGGAGGAAATGTGGTGAAGGAGAGAAGGAGGCAGAGGGAGGAAGTGAGGGAGGAAATGTGGTGAAGGAGAGAAGGAGGCAGAGGGAGGAAGTGAGGGAGGAAATGTGGTGAAGGAGAGAAGGAGGCAGAGGGAGGAAGTGAGGGAGGAGATGTGGTGAAGGAGAGAAGGAGGCAGAGGAAGAAAGTGAGGAAATGTGGTGAAGGAGAGAAGGAGGCAGAGGAAGGAAGTGAGGGAGGACATTTGGTGAAGGAGAGAAGGAGGCAGAGGGAGGAAGTGTGGTGAAGGAAAGAAGGAGGCAAGGGGAGGAAATGTGGTGAAGGAGAGAAGGAGGCAGAGGGAGGAAATGTGGTGAAGGAGAGAAGGAGGCAGAGGGAGGAAGTGAGGGAGGAAATGTGGTGAAGGAAAGAAGGAGGCATGGGGAGGAAATGTGGTGAAGGAGAGAAGGAGGCAGAGGGAGGAAGTGAGGGAGGAAATGTGGTGAAGGAGAGAAGGAGGCAGAGGGAGGAAGTGAGGGAGGAAATGTGGTGAAGGAGAGAAGGAGGCAGAGGAAGGAAGTGAGGGAGGAAATGTGGTGAAGGAGAGAAGGAGGCAGAGGAAGGAAGTGAGGGAGGAAATGTGGTGAAGGAGAGAAGGAGGCAGAGGAAGGAAGTGAGGGAGGAAATGTGGTGAAGGAGAGAAGGAGGCAGAGGGAGGAAGTGAGGGAGGAGATGTGGTGAAGGAGAGAAGGAGGCAGAGGAAGGAAGTGAGGAAATGTGGTGAAGGAGAGAAGGAGGCAGAGGAAGGAAGTGAGGGAGGAAATGTGG
Organism: Myoxocephalus aenaeus; assembly: GCA_038501785.1. Lineage (NCBI taxonomy): Eukaryota > Metazoa > Chordata > Actinopteri > Perciformes > Cottidae > Myoxocephalus > Myoxocephalus aenaeus. The sequence continues at coordinate 75,779 of JBAMJR010000193.1, forward strand.
TGAAGGAGAGAAGGAGGCAGAGGAAGGAAGTGAGGGAGGAAATGTGGTGAAGGTGAGAAGGAGGCAGAGGAAGGAAGTGAGGGAGGAAATGTGGTGAAGGAGAGAAGGAGGCAGAGGAAGGAAGTGATGGAGGAGATGTGGTGAAGGAGAGAAGGAGGCAGAGGGAGGAAGTGAGGGAGGAGATGTGGTGAAGGAGAGAAGGAGGCAGAGGAAGGAAGTGAGGGAGGAAATGTGGTGAAGGAGAGAAGGAGGCAGAGGAAGGAAGTGATGGAGGAAATGTGGTGAAGGAGAGAAGGAGGCAGAGGGAGGAAGTGAGGGAGGAGATGTGGTGAAGGAGAGAAGGAGGCAGAGGAAGGAAGTGAGGAAATGTGGTGAAGGAGAGAAGGAGGCAGAGGAAGGAAGTGAGGGAGGAAATGTGGTGAAGGAGAGAAGGAGGCAGAGGAAGGAAGTGAGGGAGGAGATGTGGTGAAGGAGAGAAGGAGGCAGAGGGAGGAAGTGAGGGAGGAGATGTGGTGAAGGAGATAAGGAGGCAGAGGGAGGAAATGTGGTGAAGGAGAGGAGGAGGCAGAGGGAGGAAGTGAAGGAGAGAAGGAGGCAGAGGGAGGAAGTGAAGGAGAGAAGGAGGCAGAGGGAGGAAGTGAGGGAGAGAAGGAGGCAGAGGGAGGAAGTGAAGGAGAGAAGGAGGCAGAGGGAGGAAGTGAGGGAGGAAGTGAGGGAGAGAAGGAGGCAGAGGGAGGAAGTGAAGGAGAGAAGGAGGCAGAGGGAGGAAGTGAAGGAGAGAAGGAGGCAGAAGGAGGAAGTGAGGGAGGAAGTGAAGGAGAGAAGGAGGCAGAGGGAGGAAGTGAAGGAGAGAAGGAGGCAGAAGGAGGAAGTGAAGGAGAGAAGGAGGCAGAGGGAGGAAGTGAAGGAGAGAAGGAGGCAGAGGGAGGAAGTGAAGGAGAGAAGGAGGCAGAGGGAGGAGACATGTAGAGACTCAGTGGTCTCTACATGTTCGGTCATGTGACTGTTGGTCAGAAACAAGAGGCTCATGAGCATCAGGTCATGTGACTGTTGGTCAGAAACAAGAGGCTCATGAGCATCAGGTCATGTGACTGTTGGTCAGAAACAAGAGGCTCATGAGCATCAGGTCATGTGACTGTTGGTCAGAAACAAGAGGCTCATGAGCATCAGGTCATGTGACTCTACCTGTTCTCATCAGAGAGCTGCTCCCGTACTTCAAGTACTTCTTCAGGTAATCAGGACAGCGCTCAGTCAGGTAGTGAGTTGTCTGTGCTATCTTAGCTTTGTTCTGATCCCACTTGTGTTTGGTGATGACAGCTTGTCTCATTGGAGCGATCCATGTCTTTGTCTCCAGGTCAAATGATATGAAGTCTTCTCCATCAAAACCATCCTGCTCATAACCTTTGACCTCATTGGTCTCATCATCCCATTCACAGCCGGACAGCCTCTGGTAAATGTGGACACCTGAGAGAGAGAGAGAGAGAGAGAGAGAGAGAGAGAGAGAGAGAGAGAGAGAGAGAGAGAGAGAGAGAGAGAGAGAGAGAGAGAGAATGTTTGACATCTTTAGTGATAAAACCTTTCATTAAATATTAAATATTAATATATATATTGGTCACATGGAGGTAATCTGATCTAATCTGTGGTTCTCATATTTATGGTCACATGGAGGTAATCTGATCTAATCTGTGGTTCTCATATTTATTTATGGATAAAACTGATGATTGTTGTCATTATTGATTATGAAATGATTTTATCCACGGATCAACAAATTGTTTACACTGTAAAATGTCAAAAAATAGAGAAAGATGTCGTCAGGTTCTGAGAGGATGAGGAGAAATATTCTGTAGTCTCATCAACACTGAACAATATTTAATATGAAATGATAGAAAACAGAGAAAAGAACATCATTGTGTGTGTGTGTGTGTGTGTGTGTGTGTGTGTGTGTGTGTGTGTGTGTGTGTGTGTGTGTGTGTGAGCGTGTGTGTGAGCGTGTGTGTGTGTGTGTGTGTGTGTGTGTGTGAGCGTGTGTGTGAGCGTGTGTGTGTGTGTGAGCGTGTGTGTGAGCGTGTGTGTGTGTGTGTGTGTGTGTGTGTGTGTGTGAGCGTGTGTGTGAGCGTGTGTGTGTGTGTGTGTGTGTGTGTGTGTGTGTGTGAGCGTGTGTGTGTGTGTGAGCGCGTGTGTGTGTGCGTGTGTGTGTGTGTGTGTGTCTCATCTGTTTACTCAAATACAGGATGACAATATAAACTAAATGAGTGAATCATAAACAAACCTCCAGTTTTGTTGAGGCGCTGCTTTCCTACTTCAATGTTGTTTTTGCCGACCTGCTGGTGGCCCAAAGAGTTCTCAGTGTTCCTCTTCCAGTACTCAGGATCCTCTTCTGTGACTCTGCTCATCCAGTCCTGTTTGGGTTCTGTTCTCCTGGTGTTGCTGTCATAGCGACTTATTTCAAGTTCATCAACCAGCCCAACAGCCACAAACTCTGGGAAGTTTGGGAGTCCAGAGGACGAAGTGAGGAAGTACTTCAGAGAGTGAGTCACTGGAACAGAAAGTGATGTCATCATTTTCACTTTTGATATCACACTTTAATAAATCTCTGAACAAAGTGGTTTTCCTGCACACAGAATCAAGAAGAACTGCAACACATTCAAGACATCCGCTCAACAAACACAGACAGGGTTCACACACTCTGACCAACGATCCAGGACTTTAACCCAAATTTCCATGATAAACATTTAGTGAAGTCTGGGTGTAAACAGTAAAAAGTGAGTAAATGTAGTATTTAAACTAACAATGAGAATACAAAGCATACAGTAAACCTTAAATGACTCAAATGAATGAGACACTAGTTTGATTAAAAGAATAAACATTTATATAGATGCCTGTATGTATGCCTGCTTATATTTTGAGTCTTTCTTTTAAAAGCATATTAATTATTTCAAACTCAGCGTAAATGAACACATGAACACATGAATATAACACATTCACATGACTTTTACTAAACTTTTGGGCTTTTATTTTTCTCAAGGACTTTTCCAGGCCTGGAAATAACCATTTTAAAACTCCATGACTTTTCCAGGTTTTCCATGACCGTATATGAATGCAGGTGTCTGGACTTTAGAACATCAAATATTTCGACATATTTATGACTTCAATAATTCTGCACTGCTCACAAAACTCTTTTGCAAATCTTTCCGGTAATAAATCTACTTCCTGTTAAAACATCAAACGCTTCAACAGTCCTGCCTTCTGAGGCCGATACTCACATCAATGCAGATGAAATATGAAATGCAGCTGATGTGTTTCTGATATGAACACATGACATAAACACTGATACAGATTCATTAGTTGTTGTTTTATGTGACGAAGATAGAAACTACGTTTCAAAGTGAACTGCTGCTCTCTGGAGGACAAACTGAGTATGAAGATGTTTATGAACGAGCTGCAACTTAGTTTGACATTTCTTCACTTTATATTCCTGATGAAACGCACACTGAAGAGGATCAAAGGGTCACTCACCCGCCGCCGCGCCGTGGAGGCTCAGCAGCAGCAGACTCAGAGTCAGAGTCTCCATCGGGAAGTGTCGCTGCTTCTGCTTCAGAGGAGGAGAAGGGACGCGGTGCTGTCAGCTCCAGGGTCGGGACTGAACTGAGGGAGAGAGGAGGAGGGAGAGGAGGGTGAGGCGCCTCCAACCGCCGTCTGCGCCAATGGGGATTTAAGATGAGCGTGACGTCACTTAAAACTAGGTAGAAGTGACCCAAACAGGTTGTGAATGAAAGCGAAAGTATGGCGATGACGATGTTTCTTTTATTTTTACACTTTCTTTTTTGCCTTTTCACCACAGACAGACAATATATATACATAAAATATAAAATACATAATGATAACTTCAATAAAAAAGGGTCTGGTTTGCTCCGTCCTCTCAAAAACATGATAAATCCTGAGAAACATTCAGGTGTTCTTATCTTGTGTTATTGTTGACGTGTAAACATCGTCCATTTCTCCCACTTGTCACGACATTGCTCCTCTTGAGCTCTTATTCTTGTAGTGTTATGTGTATAATAAGCTTAGGAGACTGTTGTATCTTACAATTCTGTGAGTTATCAGTTCCATGTCGTACATTTCAGTCACAATGTTCAAGCATCCATCTTGTGATGGTGGTTCTATTGTGGGCCATCTCTTTGTAATAGCCTTTTTACTAGCTGCTAGCAGAATTACTAGCTGC